>PTEX01000488.1:0-88598 GCA_003342815.1 Eudromia elegans
AAAAAAAAAAAAAAAAAAAAAAAAATTATGAGAAGTTTTCTGGATGACATGCACTTGCAAGCAGTGCAGATGACCCATTCACTCCTCATCAGGGAAGGAAGAGCCCAGGTGAATGAGTCTCTAGTAACCACACTGGGATAGAGCCAGTTGACTAGAGTAGCAGAGTTCCTACAACTCCATTTTGCAGTGGGTAGCAAGAGTGGGATAAATTCATATTCCTTTCCACAGAAGGATCTTACTGTAACTGCACTGTACAAGTACAAGCTCTTGAAACATCTTCATACGAACATTACATTGTGCAGCTTTATTTTTTGTACATATTGCTGAGAAAAGCAAGCCAATTATTTGTCAAGACAATATGATGCATGTCCAGATGTGGACGAGGATGTCCACAGCAGAAATGCTCTGTGCATCTTTGTGTTAAGGTGGTTTCAGGCATCTCACTGATGCTATTTTTGTTACCTTACTCCAAAATACATTTTTTTAAAAATGGTTTTGTTTATCTGACAGCAACTAGGTGAAAGGTATCTTCTGCCTTATGCCAAGAATAAAAATCTAAGTTTGTTTTGCTGCTGATATGCAACCATTGCATTCATTAAAATTAGGTGCAATTTCAGCAGGTTTTATACAGTAAATTATATTCTTTTCCTTGTTTCTGTTTTATTGACTGTAATGCAAGGAATAGCTGTAAGGAGAATGAACTGTTCCCAAGATAGTATCTTTTTGACCTTGCACTTCCAATCTAGATTAAGTGCATTGCATGTCCCAAGAGTCCCAAACAATCCACCAACCTAATGGTCTGTCCACGTACTATATTTTATTGGAGCAATATATTCCAGTCATGAAAATTGTTTATGCCATTTATTTATTAAAGTACTCCCTAAACAAGCAGTTTCCTAAAACTTCCATAGAAATTATAGACCCAAAAAATATTGAGATAACTGGGTGAAAGAGCAGCTCTTGGTTAGAGAAAATTGCTGACACAACAACAAGAGTTTCTAATGGTGATATTTACTTTCACAGAGGGAGTATAGAAGAAATAGAGACACAGAAGAAATCAAGCAAGTCCACCTTCTGCTCCCAGCAAGATCCTAGATTTATTAATAGGAGATGAGATCAAAAACTATGAAGAAATATGAGCTGTTATAAACGAGTCTAAATAAATAGTAAATTTCATTTGACAAACTCAGTGGAATTTATTTAAGGGCTAATGCAGAGGACACGGGAGGCTCAACGAGGCAGGAAATAGAGGAAATAGCATAATCCACATTCATGAAAAGACACCTGTTGTCTTGCAGTCTAGTAGGCTAGAAAAGATAAATTAGCAACAATGACACAACATGGAGAAAATGACAAAACTAAAAGGTGTAAGAGGAATCATAGGAGAAATATGAGTGGGGTCACCATCAGGATCTGCTCTACAGTAGTTCTGAGCATTTTCAATCATACCAGCCTGAAGAAAACAGACTTCAATGTATATTGCACACAAGTCTTTGCCCCTGGCTTTGAAGTCCTAAATTGTTCTAACCTTCTAGTGCCTCCTTGAAAATCAGCCCCTTGTACTAAACAGCATGTGTCACAGAGTAAGTAAGTGTAGCCAAGTAATAATTATTCAGCTGAACTCAAAGAGCAGTTCAAGCTTTCTTTTTTGGTTGGTAACTCCCATCTACAAGCTTCACCCATGAGAGGAGTGCTGTCACACCTCCTGTGCATTAGTGCATCAGATCACAGCAAGTATGTTTCTGACAAATCTGAGCAAGCATGAGAAAGTCACAGACTGGGCCAACTCCAGCACAGTCATGGAGTGATGTGCAGTACTGGGTTGAAATCAGTGGTAAGGATGCAAAGTGAATAAGTGAATACAATGCATTCCCAGTAAGCAGGGCACTTGGGGCCTAGTTCCTACAAGCAGGGATTTCAATAGCACCAGAGAGACAAGGATCACAAAGATCACAAGACCTGGACGTTGTGGTGCCTGGGCTGCAGTATCTAGCACAGTATTTCAGCGACTCAATAGACGACTTTGGCACTGAGGTTCTGTTCCTGGAGTCTAGGCAAACTGGGAACAAATACAGCTGCATGATCAGAGTCTAATAATTGATTCTCAGGTTTATTTTTGTTTAATAGCTAGCACACTGCAATGTTTTGGCTGAATCCCTAAGATGTTGCAAAAGCCCAATTATATTTCGTAAGGTCAACAGGCACTTCTCAAGAGCTCAGGTTTCTGTGTATGGGTAAGTTCAACATTCTTCATAATGTTTTGATGCTTGTATTAAAAATCACTACAGTGATTCATTAGCATGCATTTCTGCTTTGTTTGAAAGGAATGGTTATTCTAAGAGTCTCCAAGTGGAACATCTTAAGTGTGAGCATTCTGTAAAATAAAAATAGAAACATTTAATATTTATGCTATGCTATTTTACTGCTTCTTAGCCATGCATACTGAGATCACTATCCTACAATGCTTCTCTGTTTAAAGAGATAGCAGAAAGAAATTGAGCAATAAAATGCAGCTGTAATCAACTTATTAACATGGGTGATCATTTCAAGAGAAGAACGTCAGAAGCAGAATACTAGCACATTTACAGTGCTGAAAACAGAATGGAAGAACAAAAGGGAAAGACTCTTCTACCTTCAGACCAGTGCTACAGCGCTCTTGCTTCAGCCCTAGCTCTAGCTGAAGTGGTTTCAGATGGAGCTTCAGCTTATTCCAGCCTCTCCCCACTGCTCCCAGAGCAGCTGCAGCTACTCCCTGCACATGTAGTTCCTTTCTCTGGGCAGAAATACTAGATCTTGCAGTCTCCGTGCACTTGCAAACTTACATACAAAATATTCAACTTTTAGCCTAATGTGTCTCACTGAATTCTGCAGGGCTCTACATATAAACATATGTAGAGAGTAAACCTAGTATATACACTCATTTCTTCCTTGTAGCTTTTGATGAGTTTAATAGAGCTATGTTTACACAACACAGTTGTCAAACTATTTTGAATGACAATGTCCTAATAGTACACATTTGCAGGCAATACACTGAAACACATACACAAAATCTAATTTTTTTAGAAATGGTTCACCTAGTGACCTACTGGTCTCTGGCAGCAATCAGTGCCATGGAGTATCCCACAAGAGGGTTAAACCTTGATTCTGAGGACTGAAACATGGCTGCTAAGTATAGGCTTGAGCCTCATCAAAGTTCTTTCTTTGATGTAATGTTAGTTTACACAGCTGACTGAAGTGGGAATGGAAAGTTGGTAAAGATGTTAGTAAAATTGTTTTAAAATAGTAAGGAACTTCTTTAGGTTTTGGCAATCCCTCTGCCTGTCACATTGCTGGTCACAGATAAAATATGAGACACTTTTTCCTTTTCCTAGCAAGGCAGGCAAGCATGAAATGGTTACAGGTTTCTACAGCTGACATGCTGCATGACTAGGAAAAAGACTGGGTGAAGAAACATGGGCAGAAATAATCCATGCAGTTTAAGTTGAAAATAAACTCTTAATTTGCTAATAGAGGTCTATAGAGGTTAAGAAAAGTCTTCTTCCTAAGAAGAGTCTACAGATTACACGTCTCACGACAGTTCAGGAGATGCACCCAAACCACTGGTGTGATGATCCTATAGCTACATCTTTTCTCCTCCCCTGCTCCTGTGTAACTCCATCTAGCCTTACCAGGCTTTCAGAACCTTACCCAATCCCAGCTATGAATACTCAGACTTGGTGCTCAGTTCTTACTTGCTTTAGTTTTATATTAGTTTTCAGGTTGCAAAAATTTACTGAGAAAGCACAGTCAAGTGTAGTTGCCAGCACAAATTTCTTAGAATATTTGGAAACACTTCCACACTTTTGTCTATCCTATCCCAAGAACTGGTGAAGAGGGAAGTGGTATAAATATTTGTCTTTTGTATGTTAACATTGGCCAAAAATCAGACAGGAAATTTTTGGTCAATGTTAACAGAGGTCCACAAGTAGGGCCTGCTCCTGTTGGGAGTTGGGGCTGTAAGGAACAGCCTGCTACTCAGTTTCCTTGCAAAAACAGACCAGGTTCAAATGAGATGATGTAATCTTATGCCCTGTTTAGAAATTTTATCAGTAGGCTTCCCTATACTTTGGAGAAATTGGTGCTGCCTTTCCTTTCTTCATCTCAGTGACTTGATCTCATGTGAGCCAAGGAAAGACAGTGCAGATGAGAAGTTGAGTGGATGGAAGACAAACCTACAGCCATTTCTTCAGTCAGCACCACTGAAACTACAGATATTTATTTGCTCATTAAAACAGAATAAAATGAGATCTACTTTTCCACCAAAAAATGTATTTACTTTTTATAGTTGGTAATAATTTATGGTTGATAATCTCTATTTCATAAACTATTTGTTTTCCTCTTGCTTCTTTAATAATAATTTTCTAAAAAATGTTTACATGAAAGACCTACTTTGCAGATTATTCAGATGTTTATGAACATTTGCCTTAAAATATTTGTTCCCATTTCCCCCTGCCTCTGACAGACTTTTGTGCTCATTATCTTTATTTGCCCTTCTTAAGAAGAAATTTGAAAAATAGAGCTCATGACATGATGGACCAGAGCTTCAGAGTTTCAGATAAATGATGACTTGGCTTGTATTTTACAAGACACTTGTGAATGGTTGGACCAGCAAACCATTCTCTTTTAGTACTTCTTTCTGTAGATGAAGGCCTGTCCTATTAGGACAGGCAAACGTAGACATGTTTAGCCATTGAAATCTCCTAATCAAAAAAATTGTAATCTGCTTGTCATTCTAGTTTGAAAATTTGAGCTAGTTTTAAGAGTAGTTAGGGAACAGCCAGAGAAATCCAGAATCTCCCCGTCTCAATTCACACCATTTTCAGTAAAAGAAATGCCAATCCTCTTTCCTTTTTGGGGGTCAGATCTCACAAAATACAAAAAAATAGAATGTTTCACTCTGCTCCCAAATGTAAGCCTCCTCTGGACATGGATAAAAGCTCAGGGAGAGAAGCACAAAGCAGAAGTGAGCCTGGTCTGCATGGCATCCTTCCAAATTAGGTAGAATTTGTTCCCCCTCTTTGCCCACATAAAGTGTTTATTATTAGAAAGCAGTCCAGTGCCTCGCTGGAAAAAAAAAAAAGTAAAATTACTGTGTGTGGCAGTACAGTAGAATATCCTGATCACGTTGTCTGGGGATAATTCACTGTACTTCTCCATTGTATGACTATGTTTTTAAACAACTTTTGGAGTTAGGACAAAAATGCCATTTTTCATCCCTGTTTGCTCCTTCAGATAGGAATTTTTCTTTGCTATTCCCTTGCTTATTGCTCCTGGTTATCAACTGACAGGATTAAAAACTTAAAGATACTCCTCTGTTCCTTACACTCTGCAGTTCAGTTCAAGTGGGAAATGAAAATATTTTCTTAAATAAATGTATTAAAGCACTAGATTTATATTATTTATATTTATCACATTGTGCTCACTAAAGTATTTCTCTAGTTATCTCTAACTGTATCCGTGGACAATGAATATGCATAATACAAAATTAAGGCAATAGTATTACTGCTTATTTCAGATCTCCATTCTTCAATAATGAAATTCGGTAAGATGAAAATACTGGTTTTCTATATTACAGCCAAAAAACATCAACAGACCAATAAGCATGAAAATGTGAATCTACTGTGGCCATACGCAACCCAAACATTTAAATGCAAAAGTTTTGCATGACTGTAGTTAGAATGAAGCTGTTTCTGGGATAGAAACTGGCATTTATACATGCACAATACAAATAGGAAATGAACGGTGAGAGCCGATCAAGTCAAACTGAGCTTCAAACTGAGCTTCAAGCGTCTATCTTTTTCTTGGTAGCAGTAAGCATCTTCTCATCAGATGATCTTGCAGTTGACAGAGATCAAAAGCTTTTTCTAAAGACAGTACCCACACATTTGAACATGAAGTTAGCTTGAAAAAAATTCAGCATACACTTGCAGTTGCACTTTCAACCTAAAGAATGAAACTTCAGTCTCTTGCTATATGAACAATCATATCTGGGAACTGAAATAGAGCCAATCAGCTCAAATGGCTTTTACCAGTTTAGACTTGTGATTTGTAATTCACAAGACTAGCCTGAGCAGATCAGAACATTTTGGTAAGTTTGTTACAAGGGTGAATATTTTCTATGGGACAATTTCCATCATTTTGTAATGAGAGATGAGAAGCTTTGTTATGACTGAGACCAACTTCATAGTTTTGAACTTGTAAAATAATTATATCTACCATGTGTATGTTTGGATGTACTTGTAGTAACTGTTACCTGGAAATAAAGCTGACTTACAGCAGCTGATAAAGCAGGGTGATAGTGGAAGCATACTCAGGGGCATGCAGTACAGCATGTTCTGTTTGAATCCTGCTTAAAAAAAAAGATAACACAAATGCCAAAGAGCCAATAAAGAGAAAAGGAGATTCTCAGTATACCTTTGAAAAGCCTAAAAAAATCTACAAAAAAAAAAGTTACTGAAATCAGACAGAAATATAGCAAAAGCCAATTTCATAAACCTGTGGAAGCAGATAGCACTTTTCCTGAGAGGTGTCTGGAAAAATGATGCAACAAGGGTATGCGCTAAAGTGAATTTAAAAATGCAATTAAATGAACTCCTCCTTATTTGGAAGATCTCTAGAACAGCAGGAACTAACTTCTCTAATTAAAAATGGGGGTTCTGCAAAGACGAATCACAGAGAGAGGAAAGTTTTGCTGAAACTTACATTTTTGTTACTGAGAAATCTTAACTGCAAAAAGGATCAGTTTAAATCAAACACTGAGCAAAGGGAACTCTTCCTCAGTGGCCAGGGATTTCTGCTTTTTGAAAGACAGCCTGCCCAGTTTTGTTTATGATCTTTTCATTTAAAGATTTAAATGTCTTTCTAGTGTATATTTCACTATGAGCTTCTTTCCCACTTCCCACTTTCCCACAAATCTTTGATTTCTTTTCATCCACTATTCATATTTCCATTAAAACGCAAGTTAGTTGGGAAAAACAATTTAAATTGCAATGAGGCATACCTCAGCAGCAAGGCTGGCTGGTAAACTGGGAGGGAATTAGTTTTATTGGACCTGAACTATATAACTATGGCTATTCTGACTTCATTTGATACCCTACAAACCATTTTTCTCTCTCCAAATCTGCTACCTCTTAAGTTTGCCCCCTATCTGGAGGTTGTCACTCATCATTCACTTCCAAGATTTCCAGTTTGAGAGAAGATTACAACTCTGTATTCTTCACCTTTTTGAAGTTTAAAAGAAGCTTTCTTCGTGGCGCAAACAGACGCACACCTTCACATGCCTACTCAAACACAAAAGTCCCCACCATTTCAAACTCATTTCAATCAAACTCACCAGCAAAGCTGAGGTGCAATACATCTGTATGTCAGCATCTGTGTCAGCGACTGGTGTTCTGTACAGATGAACAATAATGCAGTTATTTGGAATCAAATGGCTTTGGATGGAGAGTTTGCTTCTTATCTTTCCTCATCACAAAAATAAAAAAGCAGAGCAGAGAAAGACAAATGCTTAGGAGCAGTCAGCAAAAAAAAGGGAAGAAAAGTTGCAAACAGGGTGAGAGAAGCAAAATATATGAATGGGCCCGTTTTAGAGTATCAATCATGAGAATCCAGAAGATATACCACATCTTTTACAGAGCACATGGATCACGCTAAGTGGCAGGCAGTTCGTCAACAATCTGCTTAACTACCTGCCAATTTTTTTTTTTTTTTTTTTTTAACTTTTGCTCCAGAAAAAAAGTGTTTTCTAGTCAAATTATTGCTAGCACAACAATCAATAGCTTTGATACTTTTGGATAAAACTTCCCACTACAAATATTCAAACATCCTCTGTAAGAACTAGGATTCCCCTTTTTCTTATGAGTATTAATTTCCTTAAAAAATAATCTTTCTGAATGAGCTCATCCAAGTTTGGCATGTACTTCAGACAGAGCACTTAAGTGAATACTACTTGGTTTAGATAGCATCTGAGAAAAATGAATGCTTGTTTCCAAGGTATCCTCACAAGTTTTTCAGATCCACCATTCCTTGCAATCTTGCAAGAGAGATCACTGCACATATAACAGCATACTTAGTTGTTGCAATAAATAAATAAATACCATTGATTATGCTTGGCTTGAACAGGCAAAGCACAGGAGTCCAATTTGTCACAAAGCATCAAAAATAAGAGAGTGGTAGATAAGAATGCATTTTTTGTTTAAGTTAGATCTTTCCAAAATAGGATCCTTTCTACATAAAACAGAACCACACTGCATCATCAACAGACAAATCTCTGCTGAAATAAGGTTGGTATCATCTAATGGTAATTATCAAGACTCTAGATTTAAGCAAAGCATCCTAATTAGTCCTATGAATCTTGCCTTGTGCAGTCAGGTGTTTTTAATTCAAACGTAACAATATTATCTAAACTACTTTACCACTGTCTCCAGGACATCAGCATTTTGCTGAACTCATTAAGAGGCACTTCCTGGTTTTAGCAGTTCAGAAAGCATATTCTGCTAGAATTTACTTTAATATTCAGCAGCAAGCAGTTAAGAGAGCTGAACCTGCACTTTGTTAAAATCTAAAGCCAGACAATTCAAATGTCAGATGTTTACAGTGACATGTTTATGATTTTGACAGTTCTCCCAATCTCCCATACATAATTTTTGCTTTCACAGTGGAAACATGTGATGGTTACTCAGCTCCAGAAATAATATCATTTAAAAAGTACCAAATTAGACAAGTTTCCAGACCAAAAGAAGCTTAAAAATGAGCAACACATGATAAAACAAATGAACCAAAAATGAGAATAGAGCCACTAGTGTACAGGGAATGTAAACATGAAGTCTATTTTTACACTTTTTTTTCCATCCCCAGAATGGTGTAACACCTTAAATACAGCAAATATTTGCTCTTGATTTGAAACAGAAGTTTGTAGACACTCTCTTGATTTTTGATTCATGTACAGATCTACCTAATTTGACAAAATTCTGTATCAGTCTAACCTGCTCAGTAAACTAATGATTACTGATTACAGAGATCAGAATATATCCCTAAACATTGATATACACATCCATTTGATATGTGCCCACAAAAAAAATATTCAAGATCAAATTTCACAAAGATATCACCATTTAGTCTTATAATTACATGCAGAAATGAGTGATGTGAAAATGTCAGAATTCCCTCTTCTATCAGCACCAAAGAGGTCTAACTCCCTCTAGATTTTCTAATTAGGCAAACCATTCCAGTTAAAGTTTTTCTAACTGCACTGTCAACATTTCCTAACACATAATAAGGATTCAGATCAGGTTTCAGCCTTCTATAATTTACTTAAAGTAAATAAAGTGCAGGAAGCAAATCCACACACAACCAAGTTCCATTAATCTCTTCCAGTGACAGCAGCACTATTTACTTCTCTTGAAGATTTTAAGATGATGTGTAATACTTTCTGCCCAGTCTAATGTTTTCCTCTGAGTATAAGAAGTCTTTATTGATGTCATCTGCATAGCTTATGCCTGGGAAGGAGGAACTTTTGCACATAACAAAGCCTGGTTTATCTGAAGACAAAGAGGACTCGATATTGATCTCAGCGAAACAACTATACTCATGATGGGCATCCTAAGGCTGTAGTTTCACAGTCATTTTAGATTGCCGTAAGATCACACTGTCACTGAAAGAGCAGATCATCATCCAAATAGCTCTGTTTTCCTGTGCCAGAGCAAGAATTCATGCAGAGAAGCAGTGAAAAAGATAAGCAACAGGATTTTTCAGTCTACCTCAAGAAAAGGACCTTTCTCACCTATACTTAATATTTATATATACTTTTTTTCCTGAGTCCTTTTAATCCTGCCTGTCAGGCATCCTGTCTTTTCACTGCTTTTAATCACCTATTCCAATTTACCTTTTTAAACAGAGCCAACTGTTTCCAGCATCCTAATATAGCCCACATGCCCTAATTAGGTTCTCGGTACCATTTTCTTAGAAATACTGCCAACTTAAACAGTTCCCATTCCCAGCCACCTTCCCTTTGCTCCTTCTATAGCACCAGAACAACTGTGTTAGCAGCATCAGGGAATTTATCCGTCTTAGAATAATGTTGCAGATAAATGTCTAAGGGGCCTAGATGGTCACAGTTTATTCCAAAGGACTCCTTCACTGTTGTCCACAACAGATAGTGACAATTAACAAGTTTTCAAAGATGAAACATTTCCCTAGACTAAGTATAACTAGTGAGTCACCAGCTCTGCATGCAGTGAGTCAGCATTACACGAGGAATCAGAACTCAGGAATTTTTAGATGAAAAGATTAGTAAAAGTCATTTTAGTAACCCAAGCAGACACAGAAGGAATAAGAGAGGAAAAATATCCCTCAAAAAGACAAAACTAGTAATAAGCCAATATGAAACAGCAAAGTCAATAAGTTTTTTTGGACTCCAAGTCTGGGAACACTTTTCTGTTCTGTGCCTAACACAGTGGGAATCCTGGATCAAAGCAGGGGTCATAACTGGTAGCACAACACAAACAGAACACATGGTGGAAATGAGGAGTAAGTATCTTCTGACCATCTTCTGACCCTGACCCTTATTTTCTCCAAAACAGTATCCCCCAACTAAAGTACTACTTTTTTTTTTAACATTTTGAAAAAAAAAATGAAACACTCAGGCAGAGTATTAGTTCAACAACACTTAATTAATATAAACCTAAATGTGGTAAACATCAGTCATCTCCATCTAGTCACAGAGCTTTGTAGTTTGTCACAAGTCTGAAGAAGCCTTGAAGAGAACACTTTTTTGAAGGGAACACTTTTTCTACAGAGATCATTTCAAGTGCTTTGGAGGAAAGGTAACCATACAAATACCTTACATAAACCAAAGGAGAGGCAAAGTCACTGTTAGCAAAGTCTTTTCTAGCGAAACCAGTAGATTAAGACATTGTCAAAGTCTTATAATACTCCAGCATCTTCAAAATTAGACATTCTGGTATTCTGTGTAACACAGATAAAAGTTTATCATATTTAAAATTATATCCTTTCCTTTAAATACAAAACCCAGGCTTAGTAAAGAATTTGCATCCACTCTTTGTGTCTGTTACTAGCAATAGCACTTCTGTACTTTAGAAAAAGTTGCAGCCCTATGACACAGTGCAGACACTTTTGCATGACATCACCGTCATGACAGATGAGTTTAAAAATCAAAGCCTCCACACTTGTGCATTCAAGTTTTTAAATATTCCCAACAGTGCCACTGCTATGGGAGCAGAAAGCTGGAATGCACCTAAGGATTCAAACTAGGAAGCATCCTCAAGGACTGCAGTAGAATTAGGTCATCAACTGGCTTGACCAGATTTTCTTTTTTTAAGAGAAAGAAGCAATCTCACAGGGGAAACAAAAATTATGCTAGCAATAAAAGCAGTGAGCACTGCTTTATTCCATTTCTTTGCCCTGTCCATTGGCCAAGGGCAAGATGAGCACACACGCCAAGGGCAAGGATATCCAACTGGGCAGGCTTTGGAGGGGTCACCATGAGACTCTCTTCCTGCTGCCCTCAGAAAGAAAATGAGAACTGCAGAGGAATGGATGCAAGGCAAAAACCAAGGGTCAGATTAGTTCATATCTTGCCTTTTTGCTCTCTCCTTTTTCTGAAACCTTTTCAGCATGACAGCATCATACAATATCACTATATAAACAGCCTTCTTGAGAGAAAAAACACTGACAGTAGCACTAATCAGCCTTTACAGAGACAGGATTTCAACATTCAGGTACCAGAGGTACATGTCCACTCACCGCCTCACCGTAACAGGTGCTCAGGGGTCAGGAGAGTTCAACACTGTCTCGAGCTTGGAACATCTAAGACAGATGGTGCCCAGCTGGCTCCTCAGCTTGGAGAATCCATCCTGCCCAGGCCGGGCCCCAGGTACAGATACTGCCATCTTGCTGTCAAGCAACATGGTCTATTTTCTAGCCCTCTTAGAGCTGAGCAGAGACAGCTGCTGCCCAGAAAAAGCCCTAAAGCACAGAAGGTGAGTGCAGCCATCTGGCCAGCAGGGGCCAAGCTAAGGGAGGACATGTGGCGAAGCTTCAGGTGAGGCTGCCTAGGCCCATGAGATCCTTTTATCACCTTAAGAGCCCAACAGCTGCCATGCTGGGACAATCATAGGCCTTGGTGATTGCCTCCTCAGAGTTGAGTGTTGAGGTGGTAGGGAAAGGGAAATGAAGATGGCTGTTTCATGGGGGGAGAAGATGGCTGCTGTGTTGGGACAAAGATAGTCTCCTCACCAAGGATCTCTCAGGCCTTGGAGAGGGTTTGTCCCTGCACATACAGGGTAGGGTGAGGGATGGGCCATTTTTTCTTTTTGGGGTTATCTTTTTGTCTCTGTGTATCTTCCCTGTAATAACTCATCTCACTGTCTCTATGAGCCTGTGAATAGACTTCTATGACTCTTATTTCACAGAGTCAAAAAGGATGCCCCAATGTAAGCAACTATAAACTACGTTGACCCATGTTACCACCATATCACCATGTCAGAGAGATTTGCAAGATGTCTTAGGTATTTCATTATTCCCTCAAAGAATTTGACACATCCTGGAATGAAGCTGGGGTTGCAGAGTCTTGTCCAGATTCTGATTTCAGAGACAGTGAATTCAATGGTCAGATTCAGTCCATGTCTTGGAATTTGATTTGTATTCATATGGGTAAAATTTGGGTCAGTATCTGACTGACAGTCTACTCACAGATAATTAAAATAAAGGGTTTTACCACCTGCTTCTCCAGATGCAAAACTGCAACTGTAAGGACACATTATCATGAAAGTAAACAGATGTACACGCATGCTTGTTAAGTTACCTGGCAATATGATTATTAAAAAAGAAAAGAGAGAGTATACCAGCATTATTACTGCTTTATGCATGTTCCTGATATCAGGGTTTTCACGATGCCTCTTCTTATCTTCTCCATATCACAATTTATATCTCTCTCTTGTGTAGCCCATACTGATCATCCTTAACTAGTCTCCCAGCTGTTTTTGTTCTGTTAACAATGAACTAATTTCTGGTCTTTGCCCCTGACAAAGCTTCCCGTGTTTCAGTTGTCCCCAGATTTTGCAAGCTGTGCAGTCTTTGAAAGTCAGTGCTATAAACTGACTGTTCTCTTTGCTCTGCTTTGCTGTGTTTCTAATAATCTTGCGTTGCTCACAATTCTTTGATAACTCTGCTTACTGTTTTCCTTAGACGTCAGGATTCCTCTTATCTTAGGATGCTTCCCCATGAACTGGAGTCAGCAAAATTAACCAGTCTTAAATTAACCAGTAAAACTATATACACTGTGAAGATCCATACAAATTAGATAAGCAAATTCTTATTTTTAGCATTTGTACAAAACAGCAACAAGCGGACAGCACATAAACAACTCAAAAGAGAACAAGTAGCCCAGGCTAAACCAGAAGACACTGAAATAGTCAAGTTCCAGACACAGGATGTTCTCATATAATACACTGAAGAAAAATTGTAATATAGAGTCAGATATGAAAAATAGATTTCTATCCTCAACATGGGCCCTCTGAGTGTGATCTTTTAAAGTGCCAGAATCACTTCAGTGTCTCTCGCATATTCTCCTGTGACAATGGATTGTGAATTCTGCTCTTGCAATCAGGTGCCTAAGCTTTAGGCATGGATCTTTTACTGAATCTGACCTTGAAGATCACATTGTAATTCCATGCAGGTTCAAACTCTTCCAGAATATTTGAATAAAGAGTATCATAAGTTACGCTTTAACAGGAGTCTCTATGCACACTGCCCAGCCTCCAGTCTCTAAAGGAAAATTAACACTGCAGTTCCTGTCTTCTAGCAATGCTAACCTGCATTTCTTTGATCACTCATATGCTAAGAACACATAATATTGCATATGAAGAAAGACTTAGCTCCAGTTCGGTCCTCGACTGTCCCAGATAGAATATAATTACAGCTCATAGTATAGCTAGGAGCTTATCTTGTTAAAATAGACAAAATGAGATGAGGATTTGCTCATGGTATAAACTGCAACTAAATTGTAATTTTCTCCACTGATTCAATTTTGTTCATAAGGAAGGACAGCTATTAAAGATGCTATTAGCTCAGAGTATGTTTCCATCTTCCACATGACTCGAGCATCTGTGCTCCCGTAAGCAATCCTTTGATTAAATTTGTGATCTCTGTAAAGATAATCTCCTAATTTCTCCTTTCTTATTGTCTCAGAAAAAAATGTTACCAGAAGAACATATAATTAAGTGTATTTACCTTAATTTAATATGATTTATTTCTTTAAAATGATAAAAAATTTACCTAATTGCAGATGTTTTGAACTGAAAACAAGAGGAAAGGCCAAAGGGATTTTCAAAATTTTATTACTTGGTGCTCCTTAGGACAAAAGGAAATGCCCTCTACATCTGCACTGTAAGAAATCTCAAAAAACAGCAGCAAAACTGAGGATCAAAAACATTTTTCAGAGCAGTCTTCTGGCTACAAACTTGTTCTTTACATCAGCCCTGGTGTGCAGCAGGACACTCGCACACTGCTTGTAAAAGCAAATCTAAGGAAAGTCCCAGTCCTTTACTTGGAAGAGATCAACAAATGGTAGCACTGGAAAGCCTGTGTATGGGCTTTTTTTTTTCCATCACCTCACTTAAAAAGGTCGGTTGCACAATAGAATGGGCCAAACACAATTAGGAATAGTGAGAGAGGGATAATATCTTAACTTGGAATAGGAAAAATATATATTGGAAAGTTTTCACATCAGCTGGACTTGGCAAATTTTGTCATTCTAGAGTATTTAAAGATGTAACTGAAGTGGTCCCACAGCAGGTAATGATTTTTTTTTTTTTTAAACTAGTAGACAAGGTTACCAAGTGAATAAAGAAAAACACATTTAGTTTCTCTCCTAAAAAAAAATGTGTACCATCTAGTAAGTGGGGAATTATGGATCACACTTCTTAATTTATATCTGGAAAAAACAGCAATTGCAGCCAACATAGAACTATCAAGAACAAGTTGTGTCAGGTCACTCTATTTTCCCTCCGTGAAGCATCACATTTCTTGCTTCCAGTAAAACTTTTGCCATTATATACAGAAATATAAGGTAGTGTCATTTAGATGAAATTGCTCTTCCACCCTGGTGCTCTTCCTCATGTGTACACTATACTGAGATTGTAATATCAGATGATTCTCAGTGAAAACTGAAAGGCCTATCAAACTGCATTCTGCAGCAATCTTTCTCAGACTAGTACTGTCAGGATGAGTGTTTTCACTATGACTTAGAAGATGAAATGTAGACAAGGCTGATTAAATCTGTAGATGATAGCAAGCTGGGAGAGATACATAGTACCTCCAGTATGTACGATAAATTGCAAAAACAATCTGAAAGAAAAGGCAGATCAATAGGGGTAAGTTCCATGCAATTCCAAGGGAAAAATAATCATCTACAAAAATAAAAGATAGGGAATATCTGGTTAGATAACACTGTTGCTGAAGCTGGGAGTCTCTGTGGCTCACAATCTGGATATAAGTCATCAGTGTCATGCGATCACAAAATGGGAAGATGATGTGCTAAGAGGTTTAAAGGAATTTATAGTCTATGAGACTTGCATGAGGTAACCCTTCATTCTATTTTGCAATGGTACAGCTTTGGTTGGGATGCCTTTGGGGCCTCCAGTCTTTGGGCCCAATCTTTAAGAAAGCTGTAGCTGAAATTAAGACAGTACAGATGAGAGCAACATGGAAAATCTTTTAAACTTGTGCTAGTTGTGTCAATGCATCTCTGAAGCAGCTGTCCTGTAGCAGTCCCAGATACGGCATGCTCCACTCGCTGCTGCATGACACAGGCCCCCTCAGCCCATCAAACTGCCCGGCATATGTGAGCAACAGCGTCCCTGTGCAATGCAGAGGCGCCCTCACAGCTGTGCTTGTGGCTGCATTGCTGCTGTGCTCAGGGAATTTGCTCTTGAGTGTGGTGCTAGGATGCCTGGAACAGAACAGTGGAGATCTGCCTGTAGGGAATAAGCATTTCTCTGGGCTTTCACACAAAAGCTGGAAAACTCTTTCCAACCCCCAGGCAATTTTTGGCTCTGTTTACTACTATTAGTTGTTTATCTACCGCCTTTTAACATGTTGCGTTCTACTAAAGACAAATTATTTTCCTAATGACTTTATATAAAATGTATTGCATTTCAATAACAGTCCTTATCTTCAGTATGATGGATATGAATTATCCAATATATTGATCTTACAAAATGTAATTCCCTTTCATAATGAAATAGACTCAATACATTCTGTGAAGATACAGGGAAATATATTATGAAGTTAAAACAGACACCAAGTGTAAGTTGTATAAATGTGTGTGATATTACACAGAAGTGCTTGTTTACATTCACTGATATATTAAAAAGCAACTGGCCACTGTCTGTAAACACTTTCCCCCAAAAATTATAACAGGAAAATATATGAAAAATTAAATAATAAGAGTTATGCAAGTCAAGATTTATTGTATGTAAAGATTTATTGTATTATATTTATGTAAAATGCATTAAAAAAAACTTAGGTATGATCTTCTGATCATGAAGATAAACTGAGGAAATGAGAAGAAATATTATGCTGCTAATCAAGGATCTGACCTTTTTTTCCTGAAATACTGCTCAAACACTAATTCTGAAACAAATAATGTCTTCCTAAGAATCACAGATCATCAAGTAAAATAATTTAAAAAAAAATATTACCCTGGTCTGGGCTAGTTTACAAATATAACCTGAGTGGCCTACAATCTGAGCTTGGCTAGAACAGATGATAAAGGACAGACAACCCTTGCTGTCACCATTACTAAAGAGCATTTCTCCTAAGCAAAGTACAAAAAGCCTCAGTGCATGGCAAGTGCTGAAAACTTCTAAAGATGGGTTTGAACAATATAATAAAACCACTATAATGTGCTTTAATTTCAATAATCCTCATTACCTTTTGCCTTTTAGCATTAATGACTATATGCAGGCAAATCCTCCTGATATGTGCAGTAGATCTCTCTCTCTTACAGTTAGAACAACTGACTCACCATCTTCAGAAATCATATACATGATAAAATGGAAAAGACTTCTAGTTAGATATCAGCTGGTTGTCAGCCATGTGCTATTTTGGGAATGACACTTCCAGTACTGTAAGTCAAGCCCAGATTTGGAATCTGTCAGGGTTACAACTTTTGGTAACTTTATAAAGATGTAAGTTTTTCTAGGTCTTAAAAAACTCTTATTTTAAAGATATTTGAATAAAGGTTGTAGTAATTCAGAACATTAGCTATTCTGTAATGAAGAATATTAGAAGTGCCTTGGATGGCATTCAAGTATAGTTCAGCAAGGTACTTAAGCATCTCTTTATTGCTAGTATGTACTTCAGTATGTGTGTATGCACTTTATCAAAGTAAAACCTAAATTATGAAGAATAAACTTCTGAGTCAAATTTTCAAAGACGGCTTTTTATTTTATTGCTTGATTATTTCTAAGAGTCAAAGCATCAGTGAAATTCCAGCATCTTTGCAGTATTTCTGCCTAGACATTACTTAGTAGAACAAATGATAAATGTTTTCAATAAGCATTTATATTTGATTACAGGGAGAACAAGTTTTTTTTAAATCTGATCCATAGCTCAGCAACTTGGACCTGATTCATTTCTTTTGGAAGGAGATTCTATGAAACTGTTCATATGCTTCATGTTTGGCACATGCTTAGATACCTTGTTGCAGACTGAATCAAAGCCAAAGGAAATAGATGGACCATCATACTGTTGAAATGCAGGTCTCTAGACTTCGGAGGATTTTCTGTGAAAGACAAGTCCTTTTGTGAGTACTAGCAATAATGTGTGACCTGGTTTGTACAGTTTTGTACTTTTATCTCACAAATCCTCACCCTCACCATCACATAAATAGTTTCTCTGTCTTCCATGATATTCTCAACAGGTAAGATATGGCACTTGCCTGTAGTTTGGCAAGTTTACTTCATTTAATGGAGTGTATGAAGCTTCTACTTCTCTCAGTGGTGGCACTAATGAGAATCTTTTCTTCCAAACGGCCTCCACTTTCGGTGAGATTTAGTTATGAATGAGACTTCTACATTTTTGTCAAAATTAGTAAAAATTATCCCATGGATGTAAAACTTCTTCAGGGAAAGAGGAGTAATTATGTTGAACTAATATGACAGTATAAATCTCATTTTCATAGGAAACTAGGTTATAAAGAAAATAATTATCAGCATTAAAGAAATACACTTTTAGGAGAGAGAAAGGCTCTTTTCCATGAAAGGGGAGTCTTTTCTCAGAATAAATCTAGGACTGCATTTCAGAAGCTAGCAATGTTTATACTAATAACCTAAAAAACTTAAGTCCTCTGTAATTATCAGAAAATAAGCATCTACTAAAAAATGAAGTTATAACTAAATAAAATATACTGAAAATAAATAACAGCAGGGTTTCTGTGAAGGGAATTAAAAGGCAAGGGCATGGGCAGAGAGCACAGGAAGCAGGCCAGGACAGTAGTTCCCACTTATTTATTTATTTATTTATTGGATATTGATTATGGAGAAGATATTCTTGGTGGACCAAACCTCTGATGATTATAACTTCTCTGAGTGCAGTGAAGTTCTACTAGGAACCAACTGATTTCTCTTCCTCTCATAAGTCAAATGCTGAAGAGGATCGATGTCCTCATTTCTTTTCTTTGCTGAGAAAATCCAGTGTTCAAAGTCATTGTGCTCAAAGACAGCACTTCTACCATCTTGTCTGGCAGACTCCCGTGACAAATAAAATATGTTAGGGAAATCCAGCTGTGTGAAGTGCTATGAAAGTATGCTTGTATTTGAGATATCACAAAAACCTAGTCAACTGAAGATATCAGAGCAATTTAGATTTTGTTTGTCCAAATGCACTTGCATCCCAAAACTCTGTTTTAATATGTTATATTTTTCCTCCTTGTTACTGAGATCAATTCAAAGCATTACACTGGTGATAGCAAGTGAAGTAGTCTTCCTGCTTTTCTACTAAAACAGAAAAGTTTCAGCAGGAAACTAGAGCAAAAAGAAAAGTTTCTGGGATAATAATGTGAATAATGAACAGTTTCAATAACATGTTGTGTTTGAGGGAATATAACATGTTAATTATATGATCACTAGAAGTTCCTGATTTGAATAGTTTAAGTCTAAAGAATAGGGCTAAGCATTCAGACTGAAGGGCTCAGCGCACTTGGCTAATGCTAATAATCTCTCCTTTTCAGGTGCAGTTTGTTTCTAACATATATAGATGTTTCTTGGGACTTCTAAAACCTTAAAAGTAGTAAACATTGTAAAATTGTAAATCATATTCTTGTTAAAAAACGAATTTTCTAATTCTTTAACAATTTTTTCCTAGTTGCTTATAATTGTGCCTTGTAAGCGAGTTCTAAAGTTCTAAAGGTGGGATTTCTAAATGACTTTATGAAAATTGGTCATTTTCTAAGTGATCAAAACAACACTTATCTGTGAAAAATACCAGCATTTCTCCAAGTAGCAGCCATGAGTCCAGAAACCGTTTCCAAATATATTTCTGGAGTTGACACATAGCTTGTAATTTTGCTCCAGAACGTCATCATCAGGTCTGAACAGTTTTGCAGAAGAGATCTTATATCCCACCCTGAACTGGATATGTGCCTAAATGCACCCAAGGGTAGGATGCAGGGGGATGAAGTCTGTTTTCAGTGAAACCAGCTGCCGGTAAACTCAAGAGGCATATTAAAAATAGAATTAATTAAGGAGTGCAACCACACAAAGTTTTCCTGGCAGAAAAGAAAGGGGATGTACTGGAGCTGCTGCATAAATTTCAGGCTAACAAGGCTTTGCTCTGCTGTGGTGATCTCACCACAACTTTAACTTAAGTCATCAAAAGGTGCTGTTTTGTACTAATGGCTCAGCTATAAAGTAACATTTTGCCACATTCAGTGGGAATAACAGAAATTCCAAAATTACCATTTTCTGTTCTTTTTAGTTTCAAAGTTCAGTCATTTGGGTTGCACATTCAGAAAGCTAGGATACAGCAATGTGTTTTTGTTCATTCACCCCCTATAATCCACTTATCATTTATATTTTGGTCCTTTTAAAGACTTAGTCCCTTGGTAATTTGTGGTTTGGAGAAAATTAGATAAGAAAGACTGATTCCTTCATTTCAGCTTATTGGGAATTAAGTTTTTGAAATTATTTTGATATGCTGACTGAGGAGCATTCGCAGGACTGCCAAAGGAGTGAAACTACAAAGAAAGAGGCAAAGGAACACATTTTCAGAGACAAAGTTAGTAGAAAGACACAAAAGATATTTGTATTTCAGAGCTTCTCATAGTGACAACAAAAGCAGGTTCTTCATGTGAAGTCAGTAAGATTCAGAAAAGCATACTTAAGGGAGAAACAAAATATGATGATATCACAGGTTTGAAAAAAAAATGAAAACCAATCACGTTCTTCCTCCAAAATACCCTTCATTGCTATCAACCTTGGTATGCAAGAATAAAAAGTAAAGAAGCAACCAATCGAATAAACAAAAAATCTGGACTCTGCCACATGTTCTTGCATTGCTGTTGCCAGACCCGATGGCAAGTGCAGCGAAAGGAGGCAAGACTCGGTGAGAAGCTTAGCAAGGAACAGTATTGTCCTTGCTGGGCACTGCCCCTCGCACACAGAATTAGGGGAAAGTGGGTTTCCTCAATTACTATAACCTCATTAGTCTACATGGGCACAAAAGTTCAGGTCTTTTCTATGGAGACCTGCTGATACCAACAAGGACCCAAGAGAGATCATGAACCAGACCAGTGCCTTGCAAGCCTTCTTGAACAGTCAGTTTGATCTCACTGAGGGAAAGTATCTAAAATTGAAAACCTAAGCACCTGAGTACAAAGAACTGAAATGAGTTACTCAGCAAAAGGGAAACCTCATTGCTTCCCCTCTCTTTCTTGTCTGAGAAGTCACCTTGCACATTGCAAGAGCTTCCCCTGCCTAACTGACAACTTGGCAACCCTGACAAGAACAATTTGACTTTGGATGGAAGCTGGATCTGTGGCAAGCGTATAGTTACAAAATAAGTCATGCTTTGCTTTCACTGAGTGCATTTTCTATTTATAGCACATTCCAGATTATGCAAGGATTCCCAGAACACTGCAAACTCTGGTTCAAAATTATATATGTATAGTGTGGAGTATATCGAGCAATATTTAAAAATCCCATTGCTCGCAGAATAAGCACCTTGTGACTATTTCTGTTGAAGAGATGAGATAAATTTGGAAAGATACCACAATATAATGAATATTTACAAATCATTTTATTTTAGTTAATAAATCATTTTGATACTGTATTTTGAAAAAGCAAACCAGAAATTGCATATGGAACATGAAAAGTCAAGGTAGATACAGCAATTCATATAGAAGATATTTATAATGTTTTAGAAAATATGCTTTAAAATATATGAACGAATGCATATGAGTAATTTAGAACAATAACAAAAATAGAATGGTAGGCCTTTAATGTCAATATCATCTCCAAGTACCACTGTGGCAAAATTTAATACCCTGCTATCCATTCAGGCATGGGATAGGATCTTTGAGTGAAACTGATGTGTTTTGTGATACAAATATCACAATTTTCTTACATTTTTATTTTGAGAATGCCAAACAGAAAGATTGTTTCAACTGTGATTTAAAAATTACAGTAATACATAAGAAGTTTTGTAGCCTCAAGTAAAGCGGTGCCACAGAAGAGTTACGCAGTTTTAAAACCAAATTACAAATGTCACTGAATATACCTGTATTTTTCAATTTCAGTGTGTTTTCAAACACAGCACATATATAAAGAATTTCCTATCTTTTCTTCATCCATGGAGAATTTTTATTTAGTAATATCACCTATACTTTTAATGTCACTGGTATTTTAATCTCTGAGGCACTATTTTTCCATTAAGAAATTATGAAAAAGGTGACGTGAGCACCTCTATCCAATTATTCATCATTAATAGGCTAAGTTGCAATGTAAACCTGCATCGTAACTTTAGAAAGAAGAAAGAAGACAGATTAGACAGTTTTAATTACCAAAGAGTTATCATTTGAACTCCTTTTTCATAACCTTTCATTTTTAAGTCGAACCTCCAGTCTCACATGTTGGTTTTAGCACATCGTCCGCTAGATACTGGAATAACTTACACAAGGTGTGAAGTAGTCTGTTTTTAGCTATCTGTTACAAAGTTAGCAATGTTACTATTCTTACTCTACACAGTGTGTAAGATGTATTCCCACAAGAGGAGAGTATTTAGTAAGGTCACAAGGATGCCCAGTCCTTATCAAACACATTCCCTGGAAACTTGGCAAGGATTTCATTTTACAAGAATTCAGGAGTAAGTCAGTGTTTTTTCAATGTTTGTGCAGAAAACAAAAATTGTACTACTAAAACAGAATTTGTTGTCAGTAGAATCCAGCATCTAATTTTGCTTTGTGTACATTGATTTTGAATCCATTAAATTCACTAACTTTACTAAGAACACTTCATATTTGCACCAGTGCAAATGAAAAAGAAGCAGGCTGTATTAACATCACCAAGATTTATTTTGGTCTATTTAATCATCTCACAAGAATAAGCAACATAGAAAACTGAGTGTTTTACATACAGAAGATAACATCAAGGCTGGAGGCAAATGCAGATTAAAATATGTAAGAAGTGGCTGCAAATCTTTTCTGCATTGAAAAAATATTTTATGTTACCCATCAAAGCCAGGAGAGAAGTGTAACTGTAAATGAAAACAGAACCCTGAAGAAAGGAGAACTTGGTCGGAGTGCTACATCTAATAATCAGTGGGAAAGTCCTCACCTTTTGGTGCTTTCAATTTTTCCAATATTTTTCTCAAAATCGCTCTCTAGCATAAAGTCACTGTGTGTCATGGTAATGTTGCCAGGTATAGTGAGGTAGAACTTGGGCCCCAACAATTCTTTACCATCTTTGCAGCTCTTCAGACAATCAATGAAAGAGTGCAATCTTCAGATTCTACTGCCACAGTAAACCAAGCTGCCTATCCAGCTAAGATGTATTAAATAAGAAAGGCCACAGTTTATCTAGTGGAAAAAGACGTGTTCTCCTGTACGTGCTCTCCTCTTTGAGGATCAGAGAATTGTAAGCAGAGGAAGCCTTATTCAAGGAAGTGATTTCAAAACAAAACAAAACAAAAAAGTATTAAGAGGAAAGAAAAGAAGAGCAGCATAGTTACTGCCATCCCTAATAGCCAAATATCAGCACCAGGTATCCTAAGTGAATTTAGGGACTCAGACCTGAGAACCTTATAAAGCATGTGAAACTAAGTTATGAAACATAGCAAATATACTGAACTACGCATCCTGAATATATATATACAAACATATGCATTGTGTATATATATATATGTAACATGAAATACAAAAATTTTGCTTTGACATCTTTTCTTTTTTTTTTTTTTTTTTTTTGCCTATCTACTGTGCACTGAGGCCTACAAAACTTTCTTTTCTTAATTTCAGCACTGATAAACCCAGGAAGTATTAGGTGATTTACGGGAATATGAAGCTGGATAATTTATTAGGTTTAATTAACAGGAAAAAGACCTAAATCCCAGCCTACTCTAAACTTATGGAAATTAGGGACTGTGGGTCAGTAGGAGTCCCTTTCTGTCCAGCCACATGTCAGCTGGTAGCCTGCCCATTGCAGTGCCCAGCAGTGCTCAGGAAGAACCGCCAGCTAAAGGTGCCACTCTGCGCTGCACTCTCCTTGCCTGCCTTCCCCCCTGCACACTGAAAAGGCAGCTTGCCTTTTTCAGCAAATTCTAGGCAGCAGCCTGCATGTGGAACTCCAGAAGTACAGCAAAATCAAATGACTCAGCCTATCCCTCATGGTGAAGTCTTCCACCAAAGATACCCTTTACCAGAGGCTAGCAGTCTTGCAAAGGACAGCCACACATAGGAAATACACATTCAATCCTTCTCCATTACAGATTTCTTGTGTGATTTCCAACAATTATCCTGTCTGTGCATCAGTGTCCCGCCTGAAAATATTTGCAGTGTTCAAGGGGAAGACTGCAAAGCCCTCAAGTGCAGTGGTACTGGAGACTAGGAAAGCAGACGGGTACAGGCTTTCTTTGGAAACAGAGCTTTTTACTTCAACTATCAACCCCCGCAGCTGTACCAGAGTTCAAGTGTGGGGGTCAGGAAAGCCTGTGATAGCTCAGAGCATACAAACTCTGCTCTTGGGGAATGAACATGTCTAATGACACTTAAACAGCCAGTGGGGGCTGATGAACAATGCAGCATCTTGCCCTTGTGGCCTGAAAGCAGGGTCATTACATGCAAGGCTTTTGAATTGTGCTGGGAAACAAAGAGATCGTAGAAGACTTCACCAAGAACAGTACAGTTTTGGGTTATATAATTCTCATTTCTACTCTAAGACACATTTCTCTCAGATGGTTATGGGCTCTGCCTTTACTCACGTGAGTTGCTGTGTTCTTCATGCAGCATTGCTCTTGAAGCTCATGGTTCAGTAACTTTCTATCTGCCTTGATTGTTAAGTGGCAGTGTCAACGCTCAGACCAAAAATAAACCCTCCTGATTAATGACATAGATACTCCACAGGCTTAGAGGCATCTTTTTATAGCAACCTTTTGGTTTTAGATACCAAACATCTGCTATTTTTGTCACAAAGACTGGAGGAAACTTTCATGATCTGTAGCCTACATGACTAGATTTGCACATTGCTTAGGTTCTGTCACAGTGCTGTGGCTTCTGTTAAAGATAGTGAAATATGTTTATTGTAGTGGATATTTTTACCTTACTAGAGGAACAGCTGACCTAGAAAATGGAGACTATATTATCACAGTAGATTTTTCATATTGCTGCTGGGATATTAAGGACTTGTCTCTTCAAGAGGTTCTAAAAGTTCTCATGGTTTGATGCTTGATGTAATTGAAGAGAAAAATTTTGAATTGAATTATCAGTGAAATGTCTCCAGAGATTACTTGGATGTATTTTGTCACTTATGGACCTGGAGAGATTTTTTTTTTCTTTTTTTCTCTTCAAGAGAATATGGTACTAGGGGTAGATGCCAAATTGACTGACAAATGGAATTTCACTCTTTATTCATAGAGCAGACTGTAAACGTCCATATTCAAAGATTTTTTTAAAGTCATAATTTACCTCTAACACAACTCTGCCAGCCGTAAACAACAGTAGAAACTGTTGTGTATTGCTATTACTTGCTATTTTGCCCCGTGTCAGCTCAATACAACTGGATAGCAAAGTTGTAAAATTTTGACAGCTCCATCTGATGTAGTCATTGCTGTCAGTGTTCTAGGGAACTGTTTCTGATGTTTAGTATTGTGTCAAACTTCAAGGAAATGTGTATTGCTGCTAGATATTTGATAGCTGAAAAATATTTGCTAGATTAGACCTAATTTATGATAGTCAGTACAGAATATGGAGAGATCACTATAGAAGAGAGGAGTTAGTTTATTTTCTGATCTGTGTGCATCCCAATATCACCAGTTAGCTTTTCTAAACAAAGACAGTCCTGACATATAGTCAAGTGAAATCCATTGCTATTGATCAGAAAAACCTGGAATTCTCGTCTCTACCTCCCAGTTTAATGCTTTTTGCCTTAGAGTTACTTGAGTCAACAGTAGATCTATGCCATGATCCTGCAAATGAAAAATAACTACTAGAGCACTGTTGGGTCAGATAACAGTATTCAAATATGTTTTAAAGTTAATTTCACAAGAAGCTTGTGAATAGGATCCAATTTCTTCTGTAAATAAAAATGGTCCTAAATACTAGTGCATTAAGCCTGCTTAAGGCTGAAAGCAGAATGGTTCCTACTTGTCCTATTTTAGGAGACCTCAGGTTACACTTTCAAAGACTAATGAATGCAATTCATTTCACAATTACTCCAAAAGGATTGAAAATCCAACCAGATTAATTTTAAAGCCTGGGCACCAATTGCTACAACTGAATACAGAGCTTCATATACCTACTTATTTTAGCTGCTCCCTAATGTTACTATCCACTGGTCATTAAATCAGAATTCAGTCTTCTAGACTTCCCCTCTAAGATACATTGTCTAATGAATTTATTTATGGATGTTAATCCAGCTAGTAAATTGTTCATCTCCCCCTGTGCATAATCTCACTCTCCTTCTGATATTTGACCATTTCAAGCACTTAAAGAGAGTTGATAAATTCCCATGGAGAATTTTTCCTATAAACATTGAAATGAAAAAAACAAAAGATAAAGGATTGAAAAACACATAAATTTCTTTTCCTTGTTGGATAAATTAAATGAAGTGAGAGTTATATATACGATGGATATACACACACCTGTGTGTGTGCAAATCCTTATGCTTTAGAAGATTTTGAGTTTTTCTTTATCAGGCCACCACAGTCAGATAGGCCTGCAGAGAGCAGCCCTGCAGAAGAGTGGGCTTCTCTATGTATCATACTGCATTGTATCTGGCAGTGAGTGATTTATTTTAGAAACAACAGAAAATAGGCTATAGTAAAAATAATAGCAAGTGGTAATGTACATTGTGAATCAGAATAGGTGCTGCAATCAACTCTCTTGCAGCACAGGAGAGTGTGGGAGAAAATTCCTTTCTTTACCTTAGAAATTCAGCAATTTGTAAACCTGATACTTGCCAGTAAAAATATTAAAATACTGCTGAGTACTAAAGTTTAAGTCACAATGCGGTCACAGTGAGATAGAAGCTGCATTGTCATACAGCAGATATTTTATTATTTTTATAAAATACAGAAGTTAGAAGATTACAACAGAGGAAAGATTTTTTTTTTGCTACACTTTCCTAGAGTAAAACAGCTCTTTCCTGAGTGGCTAACAGGCTTCTCTGCCCCAACACCACTAAGCTAGGGTGAAGAAATACTATGTTATCTCTTTTGTACTACCTTTCTGTATACACTTAAAAAAAAAAAAAAAAAAAAAGACATTAATCCACATGCACAATGATGCTTCCTTCAAACTGAGAGCATGCATCCCCATAGAATGAAACGTGGTCCATATATCCTGCAGCAAGGTGTGAACAGAACCAAAATGAAGCAGTCATCTCAGCACAACAATGTACAAAACGTCCTACCAACAGTTCATTAAATGAAGAGCAGCACTACATCCCATTAACTCCCTGCTGTCTTTGGAATCAAGGTTGGTTACTCCCCTTCAGTGCCATGCTGTAGTTCAGTGCTATGTTGTTTAGCAAACAAAACTTCACAGGGTATTGTATTTCATTATGGAACTCTTTTAAGAAGGCACATAGTTACCAGAAAATATCTAACAGACTAAATTCATACTGTTAAGGTGCAGCATTTTCCTTTGTAAACAAGCCCAGGTTCAGTGTACTACTCATCTTACTATAGGCTTATCAGCTTACATACTCACTTTAAAGGACAATAGCTATAACCTGCTATGGAGAACTCTGTGATACGTTATAAATACCCAAGCTTGGGTACTCAGCTCTCTGATGTACTTGTGTGGGCTCAGTGACCCAAATGAAATAACAACTCTTGCTGTTGTTAAAGCAATATGTTGTCTTTACAGGTAAGGATGGCCAGTTTATTTCCAAGTCTTTTTTAAAAAACTTGATGTCTAAAGTGAGTCTATTGTTGATGTCTATTGATGTCTATTGTTTGAGTACACAGGCAAACTGTCAAGCACATAATCTTTAGGGCAGCTTTTCCTATCCCCAGTTTGATGTGCTAGGTGGAAATGAAGACACTGCTGACAGGAGGACAGATGACTGATAAAGTACACATCAAACACCATCCCAACATACACACTTGATAGAGACAGACATTTGTGTAATTAACATTTGGCAAGCAAGAGGCAGATAAGTAGCCAGTAGGTGATTTACTGAGAACTGATTAGTTCTATTCATCTGTGTAATATGTGTAGCAAGTGCCAGTCAGAGCTGGGGGGATTCTCTGTACTGGTAGTCAAGTGTATTCACCTCTTAGCTCACAAAGGTGGGACATTCCCCTTCCAGAAAGAGATGTAAATAAAGAGATTTTTGGCAGAGGTTAATGCAATATAGATTAGCAAATTTCTGTGTGCACAGGATACAGGCTGAAACCACAGTAAGATTACCTGGTTTAAAGAATTTCCATAGTTAAAAACTTTAAAAGTCTAAAGAATCTATGCTGAGAAAGAGGTGCACTAGAGACATTCCTGGTACAAATTCCCATTAGGGCTCCTTGCACATTTTCCCATATTGCATAACAAAAGGGTGCTGTAAATGGAACCATGCACACTCATAGCAAAGAACATAAAACCAGAACTTTTTTTTAAAAAAAAAAAAAAAAAAAAATCTTTTCTTAAAGACAAACACAGTATCTTGGCTTCTCTCATCTCCAGCTTTCAAAATTAGAATTATTGGCTTTTTGTTTTCTTTTTTTTTTCCCAGAAGAGCTGTGGCACTTTTACTG
The DNA here is from genome assembly GCA_003342815.1 of Eudromia elegans. Classification (NCBI taxonomy): domain Eukaryota; kingdom Metazoa; phylum Chordata; class Aves; order Tinamiformes; family Tinamidae; genus Eudromia; species Eudromia elegans. Next base: position 28,522 of record PTEX01000488.1, read on the forward strand.
TAGAGCAGAAAGTGCTCAGCATCATCTTTTAAACAAGTTCCATGGTCTACATGCTCTGAGTTGCAAGACATCCACAAAGCAATGTCAGCCTATTTTATCTCACACTTACTATTCAAAGCAAAAACCTGCATTACCCCAAGCCAGCAAGAGTGTTTCCACCAATGTTTTCCTTCCCTTGGTTAACATCCTGAAAAGTCTAGAAATTCTAGCCATGGTTGTTTTGTGTGAAAAGTATATTTCTATTTTGGAAAAACGCAGGAAACTTTCTTTTGTGAAACTAGTGCCCAAAACAGTCTGTTAGGCACTGTCTATTCATGTCATCCTTGCTTTAAGATGGCCAAGGCTTTAGCAGCTTGTAGACTTCAGCAGAATTTCAGAACAATAATGTGAAACAATTTAAAGATGGTGAGAAGAAATTTAGGATTACATAGGTTTATTTGGGTTGAAAAAGTAGGATGACCTCAGCAGTGAAATTAGAGGCCATAATGACAGGGGTTTTTTCCCCTGGAAAAGTTCCAGATTCCAAAGGTCAAGCTGACATAGAAGGCAAGCCTGGAGCCTCAGACAGGACAGTAAGGTGTTAGAGAAGCACAGGAAAACAGCAGTGATATTGAGAAAGAAAAGAAAGATAAGAACTGACAACATATGATCACAAATACCAGTGGACTGGAGATCCTAGAAACCAGCATGATGAAAAGGAGTGTAGTCATGAGCCAAGTGAGTAGTTCTGAGTGAAGGCCAGGTCGGCAAGAAATGTTTTTTGATTAGCTTGGAGAGTTGAATTCAGAACACAGGCTGAGTAAACACATGAGGAAACACACAACACAAAAATATAGTACACTAATATACAAGTTTTTTAAAACATATCACAGAGGACAAGCAAGAATTGGAAGCCAAACTCAGAAAAGCTAAGGGAAAATAGATAAGTGGAAAATGTATAACGACATAAATGAAGATGAGAGAGGAGCATCTTCTTTCTGGATCTGAAAGCAAGAGAAAGGGATTTTGATGATTACATTTGAATGTTCCAGCTTTTACTATACAAAAAAAGTGTTTAAGCAATATGCATCTTTGTGACATTTCAGTTTAGCCAAATCAGCAGAAGATATTTTTGTTATTCTTCTTTAATTAGAATTATATACTCTACATCAAGCTTTTAAATACTTTGAAACTTCTTTCTTAAAGAACAACCTTTTAATAAATAAAAAAATTACCATTTTAAATCTCTTCCACACCAAGACTGCTCTAATGCTGCATCTAGCCAGGCTATAAGTTTTACAGACAAGCTATAAATCCTCTAGATAGACATTATTAATAGAAATAATTGGACAGTCTTTATAAAGCAGTATGAACTACTATGCTGCAGTATAAAAATCTATTCCCCACTATAACCAATGATAAATCAGATGCCCATTAATGCATAAAGATTGTGAGTCATTGTCTTTAAAAGATTTAAGACTACACAATCTGACAGCTTCTTGAGGTCTTCTTCCTAACTTACCCATATTAATAGCTGCATGACCAGAGATGGGTTAAAAAAAAATGTGGAATTACTGATCTAACCTGGGTGTTTGTTTGATGTACATCAGAATTGCTTTGGTATGGCTTTGACACACAGTACTGCATGGTATCAGCAAACTCCTAAGGACAACAGTCCTTGCAGCACATTGGAAAAATACTGTACGCTCACCTAGACCATAGAAAGACATACGTTTTAAAAAGACATTTTCAGTAAGCAAAAAGGCCTAGTTTAACACCATGACAATTGTAAGGAGTTTCTTATTTTATCAGAAACAATTCACTCGTCCATCAGTCTCCAAGTATATGTGCTATGAGTCAGATTGTAACATACTATATTGTCTGCTGATGACTAATAAGTCAGGTCAACATCTATACATAGAACTGTTCAGTAAAAATATGGTGATTAGTTTACAGTGATAAAGTTATCTTATTGAACAATTCCAATTTAACATTGCTTACTATTGGGTTTTTTTGAGGGGAGGGGTTTTTCTATTTTTAGAGTTTTTGGAGAAGTGAATAGAAAATTGTACTAATGCATAAGGAGGACAGTGAAGTTTAAGCCTTAGTTTTCCTTCTTTTGGTTTCTGAATCCACAGTTATTGTGTCTCAAAATTAGAGAGTCTTCCCCCTGTGCAGTATGCTTTATTTCTCAGTAAGGAAAGAGAAACTAAATATGATTCATATCAGTTAGTTTTATTGACATGAAATAATGTTTTGACTTATTTGGGCATCCATATTTGAAGGCTGTAGTAAGAGATAAGTGGGGCTGAGGTATTCATACATACCCCAGAGTTTCAACTTCTAGAAGGTACCATATACCAGAAACTTATTCAAAGCATAATTTGTGCATAAATACTTACATTGTTCCTGAGGAAATATTTTTGGGCTGATGCTGTAAGACTTGAGTCTTCCGTGAGACTAGATAATTTAGAGGATTTCTACATTTTCCATTAGTAATCCTACTAATCTTTAAGTAATCTACTTGAGATATGGAAACAGTCACATCTCCATAAATTTACTTTACCACTTCAACATAAAACATTGATAGAAGAAGCATATCTGCCCATCACAGAGGAGGAAGATAGGCAGAGCTATTTTTTTAAAAAAACAAGAATTGTATTTTATGCAAGTCTTACCTGAAGAAGATAGCTCAGAATACCAAAAGAAACCAAAATTACTAGTTTATCTCACTGTGTACACTTCATACTTATCTCTTTGTATTAGCTAGTCTAGCTTTTTCTCCTGTATCTATCTTGCAATATAGGCATCTTGAATCTCTTCTCCAAATAGTTTCTATCACCCTTAACTGCAATACAAAATTAGTCCATTTGTAATTTGTTTAGAACCAGTTAGCTAAGGCTTTGCCTCATTTCATTGGCTCAAAATTTCTGTATCTCAAATCACATTGTTCCAGATGAGATCCTAATGAGCTAGAATTTCTCATTTTGGTGGCTCCTAAATTCTATTTATAGAATCCTTTCCAGCAATGAATTCATCTGTTCAGAAAACAAGGTATGACTGTGCTCAAAAATAAGTTATAATGAGCCGTGTCAGCAAATACTACATAAAGGTAGTGCTGAAAGAGGGAAATTAATACTTCAGGCTCATTTATGATTTATGAGTTCGGAGTTAAAATGGAACAGGCATATAACAAAGAACAATGGAAATACCTCTTCTTTAGAGACTGAAGGTGAATTGACGTTTCAGGTTTGCATAGGTTATTAATAGATTATTGATCTAAACAATTTCTGCTACCAAAAAAAGAAAAACCTCCCAAAACATAAATTCTAAAACAATAAATATACTCTACCAACTAATAGCTAAAATATTCCTGTGTGACCATAAGAATATAGAACTAAAATCACTAGAGCTATTGGTACTGCACATATAAAAACTGCATCTTCATTTGTAGATGCAAAGTACACATTCAGGAGTTTCATGCTCCTACTCCTTCCAAGGTTTTCAAGGACACGTCAATTGGTTCTGGACTGAGTCCCAGGTTGCTATGCCACTGAGATATCATGTGATCTCAAGGAAAACTAGAATAGTCCATTTTCTAATCCAGGCCAGGGAACCAAAAATCCCAGGCCATTTGTTCAGTTCCTACTCTGTCCGTTTTACCCGCTACTACAGCATAAAGGCCTAATAATACTGTTAACCAACTATCTGAAGAGGTCCAACTTGTGAAGCAACACTTACATCATGGACACGTCCTTTCCAGTGAAGACCATCTTGAAAATCAGAACCAGACTTTGATAAAGAATGTATCAGAAACATGAAATCATCCTCAAAGGAATTCACAGTAAAGCTCTCAAAGGAGCTAAAATTTCGTCTGCTAAAGAAGTGAAATAAACCTTTTGAGGTGAAAATAATTTTAAATTGATATACTTAAATGCCTCCTGTCTCCTCTCTATTTTCAGAACATAGAAATCACATTTTTACATTGCAGAAACACAAACTATATTTAAAAAAGCATATACATTTGTGTAATCTATTAAAAATTGGGGGGAAAAAAAGAAAAATAAAAAGAGTATAGTGTCATGAGTGTTGACTTCTCACCCTGACTGCATATCACCAATAATTTTATTCTCAGCTCTGGTCCTCAAATAATAAAACCATATGAGCAACCATTCTCCTGCATATATGGTGCAACTGCCATAAGAGAAGATCATACAGTGTTTCAGAAATAAGGGCTTCAGGTACGGCTGTGCCAATCTAGAAAGAAATATAAAGGCAGTCATTTGATTTTATACAAACACTGGCAATTTGCAATAATATAATAACAATAACATAAAGGAAGTGCAGATTCACCTGTTGTGACATTTATTGGATTGCTCTCTCTCCATTGCTTTAATCAAAGGCAGAACAGTAAAATTCCAAACTTCTTCAAAAACATGTCAAAGTAATAGAAAATTCTTACATTAAGCTGAAATAGGATATATTGCTTAGTAATTGGAAGGTTATTGTATTCTTTCAGCAATAGAAGTTCCATAGGAGATTGTTTACATCAGCAGGATGAATAAAAGATGAGTTGGCAGGTAAATAAGGCAGAAATATTTATTACTAGCATTCAGTGAAAATGACACTAGAATGCCTCTAAAAGCCTGGCTAGAAAAAAAAAAAAGAAAAAAAACCCACATACACACACACTTAAACTAACTAGTGGTCCAGAAAAGGAAATGAAGATAACTCAAGATATTTTCCTTTATATCAGGTCATTGGAGAAACCACACATAAATTCTAGTCAAAATGAAGTTGAATCTTCTTTTTCTTTTAGTAGCACATTTGAAAAAAAAAAAAGGCAGCAATGTGGCACTGCAAGACAAGTTTTGCAAATTTTATAGGGGATTGTACACTCTGCTCCACACAATGGCATCAGAAAAACGTAGGAATCATATTCAACCTCACTGCTGTCCACAGTTTAATCTTTCAGTCCAGCTTCCAGCATTGCCTAAATGCCTTATTTTCAAGGTTAAAAGGTTAGGAACAGAGACTCACACATGACCCTGACTAAAATTTTGGATAATACAGAAGGCAAAGTTGGTCTGCCAAAAAAGATATATATTTCTGTTATCTATGATAATGAAGAGGGCAAAGCAAATATCCCTTAACACTTCAGTGCTTTGATATTTGCTGAGGTATATGGCATTGCCATCAGAGGTAACAACTGCCAAAAAGTTGCCAAATCCAGAGCCAAAAGCAAAGCAACCACTGCATTATTGACAGACATCCTGGGCAGCCATTCCGACAGGGATTCAGCGCAATCCCTACAAGCAGTAAGCCACAAGGGTAAGAGCAGAGGCTGCAAGGATGCTGGCTGTGATGTCATATGTGTATGTTAAGTCTACTTAGTGAATACCACAAAAGGTTTTCCTTTAACTCCGGGGAAGCACTTGTATACACATCTAGCTGCAAGGACATCCTAACATTCCCTCACCTGCTGTCTTCTAAAGACAGCTATATCCTCCCCTTCATATTGTTAAAATAGAAAAGTTACTCCTTTCCTCAAAACACTTGCCCAGAACAAGAAACAGAAAACTAGCCATGGAGTAAGGAGGAGAAGGAGGTGAGGAGACAAGGGGAGGAGGAGGGAAGAATAACAGAATAAATACATAAGGAATGCAAGTTCTGACAGTCACAGCAGCATCAGGTTATTATGTCTAGCAGACAATTATCTCCAGAATAAAGTACTGCAGAATAAAACTAAAAGCAAAACAAAGATTTATTTCTCAAACCCTCAGCATACATCAGAATTCTAGCTGGCAAGTTTGCAACAAAACGCTCAAGATAACTATGCGAAGACATAGGCTGAAGAGGAGGTCTCCATCTCCCTGCAGCAGCAGACTCTTCAAGAAACCTGTCAAAGTAATTTGCAGTGTGGAGGTCTGTTCACAGCAAAACCACCAAAGCCACAGAGCTGTGGCCATCTGCAGCTGCTGAACTGCATGATAGTAGGAGCAAGACATACAGATGCCGATGAGCAAACCTCCTGCCTACTCAGGAGGCGCTTCTCCTGCTTGTGCAGTTGGGAGCTCTTCAGGAGATTAGACAGTGGCCTTGGATTTCCTTTCACATTTTTGCATCCAGCAGTGCCAGGACAAGGAAACCGTTTTCCTCAAAGTTTAGCCAGTTTGGTACTTTAGGCCATTAAAACTTGTTTTTGGCAAAGACTCAGACCATCAAACTCCTGCTTGGATTACTCAATTCATACCTCTGAAGTATTAGGTAGTTTTGGAATGTATTTTAGATTTTTGTTATTCATTTAACAGAACCTGAAATTTATGCATTATGAACCTGATAGTCAGAGACTCAAGTAAACACAGCAGCACAGCTTGCCTTTTGCAAAATACAACTGACATCTTCTGGCCAACCTCTGTTCTGCAGTTATGAAACCAAAGCACTGAAATTGAAATCCTTTTGTGTTAAGAAAAAGGATTCACAACTGTGAAGCATGAAAGAGTAATGCAATAGCCACACTAAAGCAAAGATCATCTGGAGAACAAAAAGCAAAGCACACCTAGCAAGGACAGAACAAAGTATGCAAAATCAGAGCTCAGATTCCCCCTGGTGACCATAAGCCACTGGTTTCTAATGCATATTTAGAATATAATTTTAATGCACAGACAGACTAGAGATTTCCACCTCCATGGACATATATCTATCCCAAGAATACATCTATGCAAATTGAGGAAACCTCACCAAAGCCACATAGAACTTGGATTGCCAGAGCTTGCTTTATAACCCACTCATCTGCTGCCCATTGTTCCAGTGCCCTAATTAAGCACTGCTAGTTGCAAACATCTTTCCCATCTGCATGGTATCTAATTCAGAAAAGATCACCAAAAGGCAGAAAAAAATAGATTGTTTCTTTTTTCCTCTTTAATAAGTGAGAAGTGCCCTGCTAAAAAATTTCTTTACTTGATCTGAATAGAAACCATAATTCTGTTTTAGACTAATGCAGGCCAGCTGACTGAAAAAGTCCCCAAAAGGTCATTAACTAAGGCAGTAACAGGAACAAATCTTACCCAATAGCCTGAGAAAACCAGAAATATTTTGAACTGGTTCTCCCAGATCCAAAAGACAATTGATTTAGCAAAAATTCAGACAGACATGCTTGCACCCTTACTTCTCTATGCTTTCTACTGAAATAGATAGTACATGACATCAGTGTGACTGACCAGGAACCAAGTGGTATTGACAGCAGCACCAGGACTTATGCACAGTTTTTCTTTTGGTTCTTCTCAGTACAGTTACTGTTCTGAACAAAACTCCCATACAGACATTAAAATATGAAAAAAAAGCCTTCCTCAAACTTTAGGCAAATATTTTGTTATCTATAAAACTTGTCCAAAAGAGGCCAAGAGAGAGAAATGAGAAAACTGCTCCCCATCATCCTCTTTTTTCTTTACTAAAAAAAACACCAACAATTGGTATTGATAGAAAAGAAGTTAAATCCTGAAGACTGAGCACATGAATACTTCTGCTGCTGGTCTGTTATAATTCAAGATTTTTTTTCAGTGTTTATACCGATACTGTATTTCTAATTCACTTGCATGGTTTTAGGTCATAGCGGAAGTGTACATTTCATATGAATGTTAAGTGATGTTTTTCAGCCACCGGTTAACATCTCTATATGTAAGCCTACCAAAGGGAAAAACTTTTTTTTGTAAATTATCAAATTAACTGAAGTATAATTTGGATAGTCTGGACAATGAACTCATGCTTCTTCTGCTGACCAGTTAATTTCCTGGAAACAAAACAGTATCAAAATGTCCCAACTTCTAAAGTTAGAAACTATTTCCATGGCGAGAAAACTGCAGAAGCAAATTTAAACAAACTCGTAATGCCTACTCAGCTTATTTACTTTTTTCCCAAAACATCTATAGTCCTCCTCCAAAAGTGTTTATTAATCAGCAGAGAAAATGTTCACAGAAAAAAATATACTAATTCTAATAACTGAATCATTAATACTTCCATCCTTTTAAATTTTAAAAATTTGTATTAAGTTTGCTATGAATATATTTTGTTTACAAAACAATGATCCCCTTCATTACTTGCAATGAGATTAAGAAAAAATAAATAATTTAGGCCTAAAGACCTAAATACAAATAAACATAACCACTTAAGAACATAAAGCAAGAATCTTTGAGAGAAAGCAAAGTGACAAAGCTGTAGCTCAACCCAAGAATGAAATATTAGGGAAGAAAAGGGTATTTTTGTAGAACTTACACCAACATTTAACCTCAGATTTGCTGCTTAGAGTTGAAGCACCTCTGAAACTACTTTGTACTCACATTTGGGAGACAGACAGCTGGGGTGACTATTTTTGATTGTAGCTTCTCCAATATGGACTGTTAAGGAAGTTTTTTAAAAAAAAATCATTGGAACAAGTATTTAGGATTTCACAAGATTTACACTTAAATGTGCTATCAGATCTTTATATTGTATATTTACAGAAGCAAATTAACATATTAAATTTACTCATTTAAATGTTGTTCTTGCAGCTTCAAGTCACACACCATATGCTAGTAGTAGGCTAGTAGCCTACTACTCCTAGGCTAGTAATGCCCACCAGCTGTTTTTGCTGCTACAGATAAGAAAGTGTTATGATCCGATTCAAACTTACAGAATCATTATAATTACAAGCAAGGACAGATCACTGCTGTTGGCCTGCAACAGAATGTCGGGGAGCTAAATCCATGATTTATGTTTTTTTTAAAAACACAGTAATTGGTTTAATGTTATCTCTTTCCACAGTATGATAATTATGGTGCTGCATATTAAACTGAGCAAAACTATCAGGGGAGTAGTCGTACACTTCTTACTGTCAAATATATTCCTTTAAACAATCAATATCCATTTGCAGTTAGAACAACCTAAACATAATATTGTGTCTAGGAGTAACTTAATGCAATAGTGACTCTTTTTCAAAAGACAATGTAGGTTGTACAAGAAAATGCAGTAGCAGTTCACTACTGGAATTCTCTGGGTTTTTTTGGGTTTTTTTAATCAATTTTACCTGAAAACAGTGCTACCTGCCCTTAGTCCACACTAGAGTAGATTTCAGTAGAGTACTAAAAGTAGTACATGGAGTACATAGTACTGTTGTATTAGAGTGGAATGTTTTTTCTCATGCAAAGGCTTTTGCATCACTCAAAAATTATTTTGGAATTTACAGATGTTGCAATGGGAGAAATGGGAAAGGATAAAGTACACATCTAGTGTGTAATGATACATGTGATGATCACAGGTTTAACACTGAATTAAAGAAATATTCTGCGTAATCAAATGCATGAAGATTATTGAAATGCTTGAAAAAGCACTGAGAGCTTTATCAGGGGGAAGTATATAAAAAGTCCCCAACACAGTAGCACTACTGGTTTGGGCCTTTAGGCCTAAGATCTCAATTCTTAAAAATAACTGCAATGGAAATTGAAGTACTTTCCCCCCATCGCCTGAATGGCAAAACGCACCAAAAAAAAAAAAAAAAAAAAAAAAAAAAAAAAAAATCAGAGCAAAGTGATTTTATTTATATCACCTTTGCTTCACTCACACAGGTTCTTACTTTGTAGCAAAAGCTGTAAACAGGCCTCTATTCCCAGTACACACACTCTTGTGAGCAACAATTACTGCTGTGCATAAACAAGGAAAAAAGTAACTAGAGAACGCTGCACAGAAAACTTCAGAAAAACAGCTCAGCTCATCTTCAAGCTTTCAATAGGCACTCTAGAAAACCAAGTACACAAAAAAAAACCCCAAACTTATAAAATACCAAAAAAGTATAAAATACCAAAAAGTATATTTTCTGGGATTAGAACTGCAGGAAATAACTATCCAAACCTATAACGACAAGCTCATTCCAAAAGCAAGGAGTAAAGGGGAAAAAAAAAAAGATAAAAGTATTTTGGTAAAATATCAGCTCTACTAATCTCTTAGAAGTAAAACCCAGAGACAAAGGTGTTCCATGTACTGCTGTATTTACACTTGATGCACTTTTGTACTCTGGGTATGTAAAACATTTTTTAAATGAAAATTCACAGATTTTATGTGTAACGGTTCACAGGCCAATATTTAAAGTGTATGTTCTTAAAGCAAGTTAGACACTTAAATGCTGAAGCCAAGTACTCTTGGTTGACGGCATTAAGTACTTACTATATTAGGAATAAATAATATTTTCAAAAAAAAGGAACTATGAATGCTTTCAAGTTCCATTGAGCTATAAATTGTCATACATGTCCACATACACATACACAATTAAGAGAACATGCATTCATACTTTCAAAGAGTTCTTCAAAATATGCTTTTGTTTCTACAGCAGCTGTAGAATATGACATTAGGAGAAACTGTTGGACAGTCCCAAGGCTATCTTGAACAGCCTTGCTTAGTTAAGCTTCATATACCCAAAGCAAACTTTTGAAGCATCTGACACTGTTAAATAGTAGTTTGGGAGTTTATTTATTTTCAATTTCAATTACAGTGTTTCAATAGGAGGCTACTCATTTTGCACAAAAGCATAGCTTCTCTTGTACTTCAGGTAGCTGCAGCTACTATCCATCTTCCTGGTCAAATTGTACCAGTCCCAGTGAAGTTTTTCTCCCGTTTGTTCTCTTGGAAAGTTTTACTAGTCACTCCCATGGAATGAGAACCGGGTTGGTAATCTTTAGTTCGTTTATATTTCAGTGAACTTTTACAAAAACATTTTTCCTCAGTATGTACAGACCTTGAAACCCATGAAACTTTCACCAAACTGACTTGTAGAAATATATTTTCAAGAGACTAGTCAGTAACTTTCAAAGGATGACACTTGCCCCAGCTGGACTGATCAGCGAAAACAGAGCAAGGATTTCCAGCATCAAGATTAGACAATGGTATAGGACTGCAGTGGTGCAAGTCTCTATTCACTGTTTCTGTAATAATTTTCAATTGTTTCTGAGTTAAAATACACCACAGTTACTGTAATATCGTCTCTGTACATTCTTGCAAGGTCTTCAGGCAGTGCCAGCATTGCAGCAAGTTTCTCTTGATCCACTTCTCCATATTCATTACTTCCAACTGCATGTCGTATTAAATGAGTAGCTATGTTCTGGTCAAGTGAGCCAGTGCCTCTGTTTTTCCTCTGCAGCAGCAAGTTGTGCATATAACCCAAATTAATTGGTTTCTCAAAAGCCAGTTGTGGTTTTCGCATGTTAAACTCTGCAAGGTGTCTAACAACAAGCTTTACAACCATCTCATTGCTTAGCATCTCCCATAGTCCATCTGAAGCAATAACCAGAAACTTATCCTTGCCTCTTAACTTGTGGTATGTGACTTCAGGCTCTGCAGTTAAATAAGGTGGCGTGTGATAGTTTGGAGGAACATACTGATAAATATTTAAAGCCTCGGCATCACAGCTATTCTCCAGAACACTCTGTTGCAATTCTTTACTCCATTTTAATTGCACATCTCCAAAAGCTCTGGAGGGCATGAGAATCCCTAGTAATCTGTCATTCACAAGCAGAGTTTTCTCCTCAGATTTTGGGTGTTCTCTCTTTAGTCTTTTAATTTCAGATTCATCATAGGCATTGTGGTCGCGAGTTAAAGGAAGAGTAGACCATGTTCCATTTTCTTCACATACTCCTAAAATTGCTCTGCAATCACCAGCATTTGCAACATGCAAGTGAACTCCATCAATGTGAGCCACACAGGCTGTGGCACCAGAAAAAGCTACTTGAAGAGCAATATTTCTCATCAATTCACTTTCCTGGGGAGCCTGAACTTCTAGCGATATGTCTGAGTCTAACCTTTTGAATGCACATATCATGGCTTCTTCTAAACTAACTCCCGGCTCAGTGTCTAGGTCTAGCAAATGTTGCCAGTAGACCCGGAGGTTCTCAAAATACTGTGAAGTTATTTCACGATATTCTACATCCTTCGGATGCTTATGCAACTGCAGGATAGGCAAAACCGGTTTCATGCTCTCCACAGCAAGCTCCATCTCCTCCAAAGTCTGCCTGGACAGAAGAGAGACTGCAATGTAGTGAAATAGCCGCTCACTTACTGCCTGTGCGCACGCAGAACCTGCGTGACCATCAAAGACCCCAAACATCATTCCCTTGGTCTGCAAGCAAGTAGCTGCACTTCTGCGATCTTCAATTGGTGTGTTGGATGCCAGCTGATTACTTTCAAATTTCAGCACAGAGTTAGCATTTTTACTATCCAAATTCAGTATTTTATGGGATAATTCACCTGCCCTGAGTATTTCATTGATTTGTGAAGGAGACAATTGAAAAGAAAAATGTTCTTCAGTGGAAGTGTGTCTGAAAGCTTTTCTCGAGAAGAAAGCATTATCTAAACTCCAGCCTCCAGGAGGGAAGAGGCGTGTTCCGTAGAAAACAAGCTTCCATTTTGTCTTGTTTCTAGCTGTGATGCACCTGGAATATAAACGTCCTTTTCCTTGCAGGACAATGCTGTTTCTTGCTGAGCTTAGAATGCAGGACGAAACACTTCTTGACATCATAAGTCACTCCACACACAGGAGCAACTTCTTTCACTAATGCAGAATGCCCTTACAGCCTGAAAGAAGAAAATAGGAAAGGTGTAAAAGTTAAATATTTCGCAAGAAGTTTTTCCAATGCAAAAGCAAGTCAACAGGTCACAACCTTGTCTGTAAGAGAATACTATGGAAAAAGCCATTATAGAAAGGACACAATTTCCATCACTTAGTTATGACTGTGATGAATTTAACTTGCAATATGATTGTCTCTTGCCGGTTCACTCCTCAGAAAAGCTAACATGCATTTGTCAAGCTTCTTTTTCCTCATATTTTGTTTTTCTTTAGCAAAACCAAGAAGTTCCAACATTACAGCAATATAATTGTCAACTCTTCCATAGAAAGCCCTATCTCAAGACACAGAACAAGCAGTTTGAAAAAGTTCAAAAAGAAATTACAAATGACAATGTTCTCAGGTCAGCTTTTCTGGGCTTTAAAACTTAGTACTTGAAACTCTAGGGAAAAACTGAAAGATGTGGTAGGCAAGTTAATGATTTGTATGTAATGATTTGTACAACGATTCTCTCTCCCATCTACAGCAAGCCAGTCTTCCTTTCTAATTCTGTTCCAGCTTACAAGCTTGAGCCTGATGTATCTTCAAGATCTTAACCTACCTTCAATCAGGTAAGATTTTTATACAAGCAATATGAGGTCCAACAGCTGATTAATATATTTTTTGCAAAGCATTGTGCTCTGATGAAAACTACAGCAGTTGCATTGATGACTTTTACAGCCTTTCAGTTAGGCATTTTTATCTGAAGCACAATTAGAACAAAAAGGAGCCAAGAACTCTGCCAAGAGCTTTGCTGCCAGCTAAGCAACAGTGCTGAAACTTGGGGCAGTCAACATCAAGTTCCTTGGTTGTTGCAAAAAGGTGCCATTATTTTGTTTCCTACTTTAATTAAGCAAACCAGCCAAGGGGAGCTATAAGCTGCTAAAACAGAACTACAAGTATGTGCTTATTTCAGAACAAAAATTTGACGCAAGGTTTAAAAAGTGTTACAACACTTGTAGTGCTGCATATTCAAAGTCAAACTATCAGCCCATCAGAAAAGTACAGCTTTGTATGGACTCACAACTTCCTGGCTGCCTGCAGCACTGTCTGCTTCAAGCTTCAGCTTAAATCAGCTACATCCTACTACAATATGGGCTTTTTAGCAGGCGGGGGGGGGGGGGAGAAGCCCCACACAAACAAGCTCAAGCCAGCTGCATAAAAACTGTTTAAAAAGAAAGATCAGAAACAGCAAAAAACAAACCTCAACAAGTCTAAGCAGAAAGCATGCTGATACAACTCAAGGACTTCACCGAAATCCCACACGGGAAACAAAAGCAATGTGGTGTATAGTATATACAACGGATATCTCAACTGCATCAGCCATGCTTACTGAGATCACAGAATCAGAGAATCTTTAGGGTTGGAAGGGACCTCTAGAGATCATCTAGTCTGACCTCCCTGCTCCAGCAGGCACACCTAGAGATAAAAGACTGGACAAGCTATTCCACAGTGAGCACACCCGTAATCACTCCCGGAGACCCTGTGAGGAAAGGTCAAGACACAGCGCAATTTCACCACAGATGTCAGGACAGTCAATGGCAAAGTTCAGTTTGATGCTCCTCACAACTCCCAGGAATGCTGGAGTCTCTCATCACGGTGCAGAGATTGTGCCTCAGTAAGCTGAGGGGATGCCCGTTGATATTGCAAACCCCAGTGTCAGCTAAACCCCAAAGCTCTGGCCACGCAGGACAAGTTTTCTTGTTTGTCTGCATCTCCCAGATCATTCCCCACCTTCTTCTCTTTCCCTTCTCTCACTTCTCATTCAGGTGAGACTGAAACAGTGACTTACATCTTCTTGACTCAGAGCTGACAGAAATACTGCTTTGAGGCACCCTGTGCAGCGGCTCACACCCTGGCCGACAGACACCACAAGATTCTTCCAACAGCACAGCTGTCTAATGCAGCTGAGGCACTGGTCAGCCTTGGAGCACATTCCTGAACCACTGCTGTGCTCATTGCCCATAACTAACGTTCCCACATTCTTCAGGTGGAGCCCTACTGCTCCACCACAACCCCAGGTAAAAAGAAGGTCCTAACACAGGCCAGGTGCTACAGACCATTATGTAAGAGCTGCTTACATAAACCTTGGTGTTCCCTGGCACAGCACAGGTGCTGCTGCAGCTTCCCACTGAGGTGAATGAGCCTCAACCACTGGCCCCATAGCACAGCCTGTGCCCCTGAGCCACCAAGGGGCTGGCACAGGAGCCACTCCCTCCCTTCACGAACCGAGGACATCCGCTGCCCTCCACACATCAAACACCCGCGGCCCTACCCCGACACCCGCGCACCGACCTTGTCCTCCATAGGCACATCCAGGTACCCATGCACGCACACACGACCCCCTGCGCCCGCCCACATGAGCCTCGGCCGCGTCACACCGCCCAGCCACCCTCTCCCCACCCAGCATCCCAACCGGCCAGCGACCCGCGGGGAGAGCTCTCCGAGCCGGCAACCGGCCCGCCCACC
Organism: Eudromia elegans; assembly: GCA_003342815.1. Classification (NCBI taxonomy): domain Eukaryota; kingdom Metazoa; phylum Chordata; class Aves; order Tinamiformes; family Tinamidae; genus Eudromia; species Eudromia elegans. The sequence continues at coordinate 43,593 of PTEX01000488.1, forward strand.
CCGCGGCGCGCCCCGTCCCGCCTGGGAGCGGCTGCGCAGCCCTTTGGAAGGGGGCGGCACGCGGACTGGCTGGCGGACTGGCTGGCTGGCTGGCTGGCTGGCTCGCTCTCTTCCCTCCACCAGACCCCGGTCACCGCGCAAACCCCAACACACTCGCGCTCCGCTGAGCTGCACCGCGCTCCACCACACAGATCCCACCGCCTGCAGGTTCCGGACTGCCCGGACGGGGTGCCCGTGCTGAATGACGGCCGCGCTGCCCAACCGACTGCGCCTACGCAGGAGCCGCCCCCGTCGCCCCGCCCCCAGCAGCGGACGCGCGAGGGGCGGTGCGCGGGCGCCCGTCAGGCTGGGGCGGCCACCATCCCCCGCAGCCCGCCATGTTCCGCGGCTCGGCTGCTTCTGCCGCGGGGCTCAGGCGACTCGCGCGCGGCCACCAGAGCTCTGCCGTGCGCGACCTCGGTGGTCTCGGGCGCTGGAAACCGCCTTCCAGGTCCTGCAGAGGGGTCGGGGAACTGCAGACCTGTTTCTGTCATGTTCTGCTCGTTCTGAAGTAATAGACAATAAAAGCGTTCAGATGAGGTAATGCAAAGAAAAGCATCAGCAGAGTCATTTTTACTGTCCCTAATGAAAGTCAAAAAAAGATAAATCGTTCTATTGGGAGGATTTCCTCTTTTTTTGGAAGGAGAGGTGAGGGTTTTTTTTCAATATATTTCTACACTCCTGAAAGCCAGGATCAAAATCACAGAAATGTTTGAAAATGGTGGGCCATTTCATATACATTATGGAGATTAAAGGCTGCTGGCTCCATCATTTTTTAAGTTTCCAGTGTGTACTTGTCTTTGCTAGTATTTCCACTGTCTAGGTTTATGCAGTGTAGTAAGGAATGGATCCAAGATAGATGGTGGTTAATAAGTAGTTACTGCTTACTCTGTCCTAGTTACTTAGTAGTCATTATATTAATATGTAATGATGATTTTGCAATAGTAGAGGCTCACCAGTCTGAAGAGGCTTTGATATGATCTGTGCATATTTTATTCTACTAACTTCTTATACTGAGGAATTTTTAATTTAATGTATTCCAGGTTCCCTAGATGAGATAAATGCATTCACAGACAATCAGGCAAAATGAGTGATCATATTTTTGAGTCTGAACTTCTATTTGTTTCTTTTTTGACACAATGAAGCTTCTTTTTATTTCAAATAGAAGGTCAAACAAAATGGAAGGTCAGCTTAGAGGAAAACTTCAGGACATTGTTTTGGCACACATGGAAACAAGTTATCTTAAATATATACAATTCTTTTACTTTTCTGAGGAATCTGTGGAACAGAAAAAGGTCAGCTGCCCTCACCTCTATCTCTGCGCTTTGCTCCGCTATCCCTATCTGCACGTTGTGGGTCCTGGTTCCCCAATCATTCCTTGTTCTGACTGGCCAAGTTTTGCACCTTTCATAGTGATGATAAAACCTTGTACAGCAGTCTAAAAATTGTTTTGACAGTGTTGAGTTTCCTGGGCTACAGGGAAAAATGCTGAAGTGGTAATTTTATAAAGTCATATCTATACATTGAAACAGTTTAGAAAATGCATACATGAAGGTGAACAGTCCTACAAGTACAGTTAATAGTCCTAGAAAGAAAGCTGAGATGTTGCTTGGAGGAATATGTAGGTTTTTAAATTAAAGTGTGTTCAGTGTTAGTTCTTGATAGGACAGGCTATAAAGTTAAAATGAAATTCAGATCCTGTTTTTCAGTGTTTGCAGATGCTGAAGTTGTGGGTCAGCATGATAAACAATTAGTGTAAAAAAAAGTAAATGCTACTCCTTAATATATTTGAGGGGAAAAAAACAGTTAAATATTTCAGAAGGCAAAATACTAACAGTGGCAAATATCTTTCAAGCCACTTGGTGAAGTGTCTTGGTTGTCTTAGAACTCTGTCTTGCTAATTTTATTGAAAAAAAAATCACAACTCTATCCTCTTTAAATAAAGTTGGTCTTTGGTTTTGCCTCTGCTCTTGAAAAGTGAGCTACAGTTCAGTCTCAAACATCTACCAGGAAAGAGTTACTGCCAACAGTCCAAGGAAAATGAACATAATTCCAAGGGCATTGTATTAAAGTGCAGGGATAGGTTACAATGCAGCAAATACTATATTTAGATTTTCAAGGTATAATTATATCTGTTGACCTATACAGCCAGCAACTCTGATTCCTTTGTGAATGCCTTTATTTGCTCATTCCAGTGCTGCTTGTTTAGGCCATTATCCAGCTCCTGTTAAAGTAAACTGCAGTTTCAACAGACTTCAGGAGGTTTCAGATAAAGCGATAGGATTATTTGAGCCCGAAAGGTCTATGCCAAAGGCTATTGCATGAAACAGGTTGGGGTCAGGTCGTTGAAGCACATGATTCACTTGTGAAGTTCCTACCTCAGCAGTTTATAAGCAGACAAATCACGCCAGGTTTTTGTCTTTTTTTAACCTAACCTTGTTTAGAAGCCATTTCAGGCAAAACTGAAAGCCCTGCTTGCACTGAAACACATGTTCACCTTAGATTCTGGGCCACTGTAGAAGTCAGCTTAAATTTCTCAGGACAGTTTACAAGTGCAAGCAATTTTCCCAGCTTGATCCAGAGCATTTGGATGTAGAAAAATAATTATATTCCTTTCCTCCCTCATCCCCTCCAACAGAACAGCTGAGTTCCCTTCTGAATGGCTGCATGCCATCTTCAGTGACCATTAACATGAATTAATGACAGTTTGCAATACTACATTTGCTAGGAACTAGAAGTTCCTCCTAGTTTAAATTGCTTTTATTTCTGCTTTTTTTTCAAAAAAAAAAAAAAAAGCTCCCATTTCTATCTTTCTCACTTCTGAACACTACCAAAAGGAGTATCTTATAAGACACCTTGCAAAACTTTTCCAGTAAATTTGGGGTTACTTTACACCAGTTATGAAACTTACTCTCATAAATGACTGCTAAATCACATCACATGCCTCTCTGAAATTACTCAAAAATCATCTTGTTTGCATAAAGTTGGGAGGGGGAAAAAAAAGGTTGAACTAGACCTGAAAATGTTAAAATTACAGTTAACAGTCTGAGCGGTTTATCAGAGATATCTCCAGTCTGTCAGTGATAAGGGATAAATAATTGTAACTGATTTCTTTTTGTAAGTGTAATTTATGTGAGATAACAAAGACTCAAGGATTGTACTTATATTTAAGGACAGTTCAGTTAAAATACAGCAGATGAAAAAAATCCATCTAACTTTTGTTTAGCTTTTAAAGTATGGGTAACCATAATTGAAATTCCTGTGCTGGCTATAAAGTGCAATTGTGGAGTTTTAAGCATTTGAGTAAGAAATGGAGGCAGACCAGCGGATGGCATTTTTAAGCTAGTTTCACAGCAGTTTGCTCTATCTTAAGTGGAAGGCCATGCGTTTTCCCAGTTATGGGAAATGTGATCCACATTAGGTTAAGTCTTGCTGAAGAAATTAAGATTCAACTGGTACTCTTTCATGCTAGTTATTAAGAGGCAAATACATACAGCACATTTTTCAGAATTTGAATAACTTTGGTGGAAGAATTTGACTATTGCTTAGATGGAGATCTGTGCATATAAGATACAATAATTTTGCAATATTAATTTGCATTATTAATCAGATAACATTATTAAAAACACTCCATTTTGTAATGATTTTTCAATTTCCTGGAACATTCTGTGTACAAAAATCTCAAATCTAAATACAGCTGAATTAGCTTTGATAACCCCATGAGGTTTCCCAATTTTACAGCAGCATAAACTGACGAATGGTGAAGTTTAATACAGTGTACAAAGAAAACTACAGAAGAGATGGCTCCAGAATATTCATCTTCATTTTCTAGTACTGTGCTTCAAGATGTCTTTTTCTCCCTTTATGCAAGGATCTGCCCATAACAGCTTCCCCTTTTATTTTTTCTGCTTTCCTTTAAAAAATACAGCTTTAAGGGACATAATCTATACTGTTGAAGAAAACTAATAAAATATCAGCAAATGTATTCGAAGTTATAAAGAGTAAATAAAGCACTTGGAGTCCAGAACTAAAACATCTGAAAATAGACTGAGAATAGTTACAACTAACATCGCTATTCCTGGGCAAAACAAAAGTTCTAAGAACTATCACCAAAGCAGTAGAAGCAGGAATAAAAGTCTGGCTTTTCTAAGACAACTTTCTTTCCAGGAGATAAAATACTCTGACCTGATGAGAATCTCTGACTCGCTACCATAACTTTTTTGCATAGCAGCACACATTCAGGACTCAGTTTCCATTCATATCAGGCCTCCTAAAGCAAAACAGCAGATCCACCATACTTAGGGGAAAAAAAATTAAGAGTCTATATTGCAGGGCAAAGCATGTTAACCAAGGCAGAATTTGAAAAATATCACAATTAGCTACAGAATACATGCCTGAATTCCTGTAGATGTCCTTTATGATTGAAAAGGGAGCATTATAATTATGTACATTGTATGGCCTAAAAATGAATGATCAACAATACTGTGCAGCAAAATGACCTGCTTATAAGTGCTGAGGATATTTGTATTGTATTATAATCAATTACAGCATGATATAACAGTAACTTTAAGACAAGTATGCCATTTTTCTACCAGTGTTTATCGGAGATAAAGAAGAACTGTTTTTCTAGTGCTATTAAAGAAGTGTCAAAAAAAAAAAACCCAGCAAGAATATGTTGACAAAATCTAAGTCAAGGATACTCAGCAAATTAGAGGTGGTAACAGGTAAAAGATCTATGAAAAGTCAGCAGGAAGATTTAAGACAAATTTGTCCAAAGTTTTTCATTATTATTTCATCATATATTAAAATAGAAAATTAGTACTGATTACCACAGCTTCTAATAGATTACTATAATTTCCTATTTAGTTATAAAATGTGGTAGATCAATTTCCCATTTTATATTAAATGGAATCTTTATCTAATCTTAATATTTTAGTTTCAGGTCCTGAAAAGCACTGCAGATTTCTCACCTATCCTTTAGATTTAAAAAGGCTTAATCACATGTTTAACATAAAAAGTGCTCTTCAAATAAAATATAAAATTAGGAGGTGATTTTCCCCCCCTCCAAGCAGTGTGTGTTTGTAGAATGGACTATCTTGTATATTGCATGATGAGGAACTCTACAGACAAGAGTTTGGTTTTGGTCTCAGATGTAGAAGCTCTTGGCTGTTTCAGGGCCATTATAAGTTTTCTTCAGGCCTTGAAGGAAGCTCGAACTACTCTCCCCCTAAGAGGCTGGGGAGGCCGGAAATTATCCACCATTTGAATCCTCTGGTCTTCCTCAGCGGTGAAGAGGAGAGTTCTGAATTTCTCCAGCTGTAAGTTTATGTGAAATAATAATAAAGGAGAAATAGATATTGATGTCTGAAAAAGGACCAAAGTATTTGGTACTTTGCAATCTGTCAATAGTACAGGATAAAGCAAAGATTCTAGAGAGTATTAATAGAAGTCCTCTGACTAATTATTCACAGCTAGACTTGCCCCTCTGCAAAACAGGACAATCACTGCCTTTATCCAAAGTTGAATCCTACAGAAACTGGGAGAATATTGGAACTTTACCTGTTTCTCAGAAATCTTGATGGGTTCCTTCAGCACTATCCATGTTACACTCTCATTAAGAGGCGGTGTTGTCAAGGAACCAGGATAAGTCCAGTAATCTAGACTCAAAGGCAGGAGACATTTTGGGTTGAAGCTTCTAAACTGAGCTTTTGTGCCCTGGGGAAAAACAAAAACAAAAACCTTTCCTTTTCTTCCTATTTCAAATGGAACTTAAAGGAATTTTTAAAAACAGCAGGTGGGATGTGGGGAAAAAAGTAGACCTATGGTGGTTTGACTGCCTCGTAACAATTGATATCCAAGAGAAGCATGAAAATAAGACTCAGGAAAACATACACTGTAATGTGGCAATCATGACCTCAACTGTTAGGTTCCTAGGATTTGAACTCTTACCCCATTGCCTGTATTAGAGCTCAGCTTCTGTCACAAAATGTCCAAAAATAGTGCACAAAACAGATAACTGTGTGTGACCCAATTTAGGGACTATCAGGACTCTGACTTGTTACTTACAGTTTTCCGGCTTTCTGTCTTCCATCTACCTGATGAGACTGTCTGAAATTATGAAAAAACTAGCCAAATAAAGTTATTTTTTGCTGGGACAAATATTGGTCTTAAAATAGAATATCAACGTCTAAAGCAGAGTGAGACAGATCAACCAGGGAAGGGGAAAAAAAAGCCCAGATAATGCATGGATGGGTGCTGGGTCTGAAGATGTGATTACGTTCAGCGCTACCACAGTCAGGGCCACATTTTTGAACCTGTGCTTATTTTCAGGAGTTGAATCTTCTTAGAAAATTTAGTCATTCACATTAAGAACACTTTCCACCTGTCTATATTTGCTTGTAATGAACTGAATGAGCAGTGGGAAACCTGAAGAGCTTCCATCACTACAACCAAGGAGTTGCTCAAGGCTACGCTTGATGGATTTTCCTGACTCAGACCTGAACCTAAAGCTTTTAATTTTAGATGATCCAGGAAGCGTAGACTCTATGGATGACTAAATGGGCTCAGCCGACCATTGGGAGGCATTTGAGGATAGGCCAATCAGCCAAAACTTGTGGTAAAGGGACTGAAGTCATTGGACAGTAAAGATATAGTTCCAGTAACATGCTAATGATGGGAGGACTTATGGTGAGCAGTTTTCCATTTTTATTGTTTGTGTCTTAGACATGTACATGAACTTAATACGTAAAGAATATTCCAGAACAAGTTAGAGTTTGAAACTTACTTTAAATTTTACCATGTAAAAAGCATCAGTGAGTCTGTTCATATTGGCATGTTCATTCCCAATCTAAAAGAGTAATGCACAGATTAAGAATGACTATTATTATGCTTTGAATAGGTAGAAAATTATTTTGTTATTCACATCTTGAAATTCTTACTAAAGTAGGCTTACCAGCAATTTGCAAAGAGTCACTGCTTCCAATCAAGTCATCTGTTTTCCTTACATACCTCTTAAATACGTGGCTTAGTTCTCAAACATTTAAGTATGATACTCTTCATCATGTAAACATGCTATTTTTGCAATTCTTACCTCCAAGAAAACACCAATTACTGCCAAGCCATCTGGAGCTGCTGCTGCTTCTCCAAATGTTGCATATTTTCTGGCATTCCAGTGAACTAAGTGAAGCTTTAAAAAGAAAGTTAGAAATATAAACAAAATAAAGAAAGTCTTTTAACATAGGTTGCATCATGCACAAGCAGGCAGTAACACCATTGCAAGCTAGCAGGCTTCCCTGAAGGGACCTTCATTCCATGAAGCACTGTGCTGCTGTCACCACTCACAGACTCTGCCATAGTCCCCTGCTGTATAATTTGGGATGGACCTTTCTGGGATGAGCTGTATTTGGTCTAGCTTTGGAGGAAATTCTCAAGAGCCGTCAGATAAAGCCGTTCCTAAGCTATCTGTGGCAGCAGTAGCATGTCTATTTTGGATTGCAATCATCAATTTAACCATGCCAGGTAACAGCTGTGCACTGCTTCTCAGCATTGTGTTTGTGAATGTCCTTCCCGTCTACATAAAGAGAAGGGAGAAACAGAGGGAGCTCAGCACCCTAGCCTAGTCAGGAGAGGGCCGCTAAATGCGGGAGGAGTTCTTTATGGGAGCAAAGCAGCTGCACTGTGGGACTAGCTAGGTCTCACTAACTGCAGTGAGATGACCGAGATCTTTGGAGAAAGGGCTGTACAGGGGAGAGAAGTTGCCCTTCCAGAACACTGTGATTAACAGAGGAGAAAGCTTCAATGGATGAAAGAAAACCCTTACTAAAGCCTTTCACTGAGCATGGTTAGATCAGCACAATCAGAATCCCAGTTCCCATCCCCGCTACAGAAAAAAGGTAGTTGCCAACAGCCTTGCTATCCATCTACTCCATCTCCATAACCATGCTGTTACCTCGGATGGAAAGGGTTTTCCGTCGACTGTGTGCTCTGATCCCTGGCTTGGCTTTGTCCCCCAGTGAAAGTGCAATTGCTTTAGCCGAAAGGGATTCTCAAAGGGACCACCACTGATTGCTAAGCAGAAATGAAGAAAAAGATTATGTATTTCCAACTTACCTTCCTGCTGCTAAGAACTCAATGGTACAACAGTAAAAGACAGCAACATTTTCCAGTTGTCAACAGAAAAGAATGCCTCATCCAGACATTTAGAAGTGTAAACTTTCATCATAGAAAACACCCAAATTTGCCCAAAAAAATGTTGAAAAGGAACATTGGCTAGCTACTTATACAGAATTTTGTATTTGTATTTCTTCTTTAGAGTTTGTTTCCTTCCATTACAAGTTCTCTATATTCCTTTTTCTTTCATTATCTGCTTCTTTAAGAGAAGAAAGTGCCTTGTACTTGACACTGGAGAGTCTCAAATCACCTTCTAAACATGGGGAAATGTTACAGAAAGTTTATATATCCTTTAAAAAGAAAACCTTTAACAGGGCAGATTAATATGTTTAAGGTGTCACCCCTAGAAGCTATTTTACCAGCATATTGGTAATTCTCTTGTACTTCTATGGGACACGAATAAAGTTCTGCCCAGACATAAAAACTTGATCATCTAGATTTTTAAAAAAGGCTTGAAGGTGGACATAGCCTTGGTAAAGCACTTCTCTGTCCTCTGTGTAAGCTATAACATTCTGCTCATCCAGAAGCCTTTAAACCTGAGGCATGCACTATACCATCACCTGTGCAGAGCAGCAGCTGGCTTGTGTGAAGGAAAAGGCCTTGCCAAAACAAAGCTGCAGTCCCACAGAGTATACCACAAGTTGCTTATTTTTGTTAATTAATACTGAGTGTGTGACAGAACTTTAAAAATATCTGGTTATAATAGTGTTATCAGAAGTCTGTTGTATAATGCATGCAAAGTTGTGAGTCACTATATCTATTTCAGTAGAACTAGAAACATTTAAATTTGTACTCCTAGCAGCATTACGAAGCTTCTCCAGTGCAGAAAGGGTGCAGGTCTTCATTCCTGCCCATGATCCAAGTCTGTCTGCTTTTGCTTCCTTGCTATTATCTGGAGGAGCAACACCTAGTGCTCTTAAACCTTCTAAAACTGTTCCTTGTCATGTAGGTACAGTATAATTAAAGTGGTAAACAAACTAATATTTCCAGATGCATTTTACAAATTTTGTAGGATTACATGCCTGTGAATCTTATGCAGTAAACTTGGGAAATGCACGTCTATAGTCTTCCTTTCACATTCAAATTACCCTTGAAGACTGATCATTCATTCAGGCTGAGTTCATTCAGGAGAAGAGGTTTTAGAAACAAATGATGAGAATCTTAACCCTCAGCCTTGGCAACTTGGAGATTATTTCAAAGAGTTACCAACACAAACCAATCGCTTCCCAGAAAGGGTATTTTTGACTATTATATTCAATTGGAATAAATGAAAATAACCAAAGGAAAGTTATTTAACAGGTTAAAATGAAAACTCACTAGGGTCCTGTAGAGAGACCCTAGAGAAATGCACTCTTCCATTTGTCAACTACTAGTTTTCATAGTCTTCACTTCATCTTAATGCTATTTTTACTATACATGTAAAAGCAAAATCCTCCATGAGTTAGCATTAACAGGATCAATTACTTCAGACATTTGCATTCACTCAGCCATGAGCTAAAAAGAGGCTAGAGTAAAATAACTGCAGATAGTGCCACATATAAAAGCTGCTACCAAATCAAAATCAACTGATTTCTGAAAATGCTGAATTGCTAGGGGGCAATAAGGAAAGAAGAAAACACGACAAGAGAATCAGGGTATGGTCTAGATACAAATAAGTCTGGTGGAATATGATTATGACAAGTGATCTGATATTTGCTGATCTTCTTCACTTTCACTGTGTAGTGAGCCAAAGAGAGCTGGGGGGTGTGCTAGCATTTCCAATGTGGATGATCATGGAAAGAGAAGTTGAAAATTAAATGAAGGGTTCTGGTAACATGCTTGCCCTAAGTTTAAAATGCACATAGTACAAGATGGACTTCACAAGAGGTACTTAATTTCCCCTCACTAAGCCACAAAATAGTATTCTGAGTTAGTTGTCTGTATGTGTTAGTCTCACCTGTCTTGTCATCAGCATCTTCAAACTCAACCATAACTGAATGACCATTGTTGGAGATGTTGAGAGAAGTACATGATTCATAGCAGATATTAAGCGGTTTCAGACTAGGGTCATAAACTGCTTTTGCAGGAACTATATCAATAGGTGATTGACGGTTCCCTTGGGCAACAGGGTAAGATTTGTACCACTCAGAGGGTCCTTCAAAAAACAAAGAAAGGAAAGCACTGTTATTTTCTTCCTTCAGTGCAAGAAATTACAGGTTTTCATGAGGCTTGAAGCGAAGCTGGCTGAGCAGGAACTACTTAGAAGTTTGACTTCTGAAGAAAGTCAGTAACTGTATGGAAGATTCAGATATGTTTTACAAGACACACTGAGGAAATTACAGCAAATCTAGACCACCACATCTTGGGTTACTCACATCGCTGATTTTCATGTTGAATTGGTAATTACACTGGAAGGACTTCAAATACCCTCTAAGATATATATATGTGTGGGTCTGTGTATATAAACACTTGCATGAGCACACACATGCATACACCTACAGAAAGAGTGTTACTGCTTCCTGGATAAGATAGTGTAAAATCTCCAGTCATTCAAATTAGATGCAGATGACTCAATCTTTCAGCTACTGATTATGTAGTTATTTTAAAATCCATTTTATGACTGCAGTAAATCTTTGAGGCAGCTTCATCCTTCACTCGTGCCCCTTATGGTATCTTTCTGCCATGAAGGATCAGTATGATATGATTATTAACACTTTTGGACTGTGTGACTGCAATAGAGTGAGGTGAAAGACCAATTTATTAAGATAGCTTTCTTGCCAGAGTTGGAACATTCACATGCAGTTAAAGATAACAGAACCATATCTGTTTCAGAGAATTACTTATTCTGATCTGTTCTCTTGTTCTACTTTTATACTGTGCTTAAAAAAAAAAAATCTTTTTTTTTCCTGCTGTTACTGGTCAAAGGTTAACAGTAGCAATTTCACTTCAATATTCACCATAAGCACATTTAACTGTAGGAGTCTCACATACTTACACAATGGTAAATTTTTCAATCAAGCACACATTAAATTTAAATAATTATTACATTCTTGTTTATTTTTGGTTTGTACTGAAAAGTTTAGCTTATAAAGTGGTATCTTTCCTTTTCGCAGCCTACTTATAAAGCCAATTTAGGGTTCAAGTTCCAGCATACAAGCTTAGACACTAAGTTGTCTTTTCCTCAGCTTTGCATTGACATATCTTTTAGTGCCTAAACACATAACAATATCAGAACCATCCAGCTCCACTGAGTGTTCAAGCTCCTATTTCAATATGCAGTAGCTAAAGAAACTGTCGTCAGAGACAGAAGAGACTGACTCCTGAAGGCTATGCAAAAACTTATTTTGTAGGGTGACATCAATCATTCATCCATCGCTCTGCAAAGGATACAAGTGCTGTACCATGTTATTGGAGGACATTTCCAGTAGCTTGATAAGTTCTTACTTTTTGACACACGTTGTTGGAGAAGAGAAATAAAGACAAGGAATAAACTAAAAACACTGTCAAATTGGCAAGTGAATTTTGTTCAGTAAGAGACATTTTTCATGCTGCTCTGTGCAATTCACTGATATGCTAAAGTATATAACACACTTCCATGAAAGTCTAGATATCATCTTCCAACAGCTGCACAGGGTCAGGAAATCTGTTACTGCTCTTCTATGACTTCTTTACAGAGAAGATTTTGTTTTTAGAGAGACAATTGCTTTTAGAGAAACAGGCAGATAGTCATTTCCACAGCATCTGTTTGGAATCGGACACATCTTTAAGGTCTGCAGGACTGCTTGATTGCAGAACATCAATTACACTGCAACAACCCAGACCAGCAGGCAGAAGTTCATGCCTCTTCTAGTGACTCTTCTAGTGGGTGCTATATGCCATCAATAAAGCAGTTAAATACAAGCTGTATGTGTTTGATATTTGCAGCAAATGAAATGCAGGCAGCTCTGCAGGGCTCAGGCAGCAGTACTAAAAAGAAAATGAAGCAGCAAGAGGGAGATAAAGAGACAGCATGGAGAGGGGACAACCTACCGTCATCCTGCCCATATCCCCAGTCATGGGGACCAGTCATGCCGGAGAACCAAGCCCTGCCAAGCTTCTAGCTCCTTAATCAGGGCATTGCTGCTTACCTGCCTTTATAAAGACTCCCGCGGGACAGGGTCAGCCCCTTAAAGGAACAGAGCAACCCAAGCGATGCCTGGGCAACCTTCTGCTCCCAACTTTGCTGCCGCTGCTTACCCTGTTTCCTAACTCAGGGCAGGAAAGGGAAAAATAATGTCCTAGGACTTAGGAACCAAAGCTGTCTGGGTGACAACTAGCAAGGAACAAATACAGGGAAAGAACGTCTCAACGTATTGCCTTCCCTCTTCTTACACTCTCTCTTCAACTGCAAAAAAGTAGTGATGTTATCGCTTGATTTGCAATTCAGCTTCAGAATTAACGCTAGAAGAAATGGAGAACTTTCTTACCTCAAAAATACTTATTTATGCTGCCTTATTAGAGATAAATCAACTATTTTTGTAAATCTAAAGAAACATTTTTGAAAGATGAAGAAATTGTGTTTTAAAAAAGTTCCCAAATTAGATTAGGGAATGGAACATGGAGACTCTAGAGAATGGAGACAGTTTATGAAGTCTCAGTGGTCTGGTTTGATCCTGCAGTTGCCAGTATCCTGCTAAATTCTCAAAGAAGCTAAAATGAGTTATCCACTCTGCAGATGTAAAAGCTCTAAGACATCATTGTGGCAAGAAATATGGCTTCTTAGCACTACTTTTATTAGACTGAGGGAATGCAATCTGTAAAGGCTACATTTTATAAATGCACAATTCATTTTTAGAAAGACAGTAACACACACAGTTAGGGAAAGTCCTAACAGGCAACCAAGAAAATAAAAGAAGCAAAAATCAATTCAAACATTTTAAGTAACTTTTTTATTGCTGTGCTATCTTGAAAGAATTTTATTTTTCATAAGCTTTCCACGGGAGTCAGATGCAGAACCTTGATATATACCAAGCTAACCCACTGAATAAGGGGTGTAAACTGCTGTAAAGATGTGCACAGAGCAATTTTACAATGATTTATTCAAATCAGCTTTTCATTTTACCTGTGGTAAATGGTAAATGATACCCTGATACTAGGACAAATATATGGGTTGCTTTTCTGAACCTATCACCTGTGATACTGAACAAGTGAGAAATGCTTCAGTTTTCCCATTAATGTATAAGGAATAATTTTCCTTACAATTTCATTTGATACCTGTCTATTAAAAATCATAGAATCATAGAATACTTAAGGTTGGAAGGGACCTCTAGAGGTCATCTAGTCCAACGCCCCTGCACACGCAGGGTCTCCTGCACGTGGCACAGGGTGGTGTCCAAGCGGGTTTTGAAGATCTCCAGAGAGGGAGACTCCACCACCTCTCTGGGCAACCTGTTCCAGTGCTCTGTCACCCTCACTGTTAAGAAGTTCTTCCTCAAGTTCCTGTGGAACTTTTGGAGCTTCAATTTTTGGCTGTTTCCTCTAGTTCTGTTGCTGGCTACCACTGAGAACAGGCTGGCCCCATCTTCCTCAATACCTCCCTTGAGATACTTGTACACACTGATGAGGTCCCCTCTCAGCCTTCTCTTCTCCAGGCTAAAATGCTATATAAGAACTAACCATTATTCTTAGAGAGCTCCAAGCAAGATTGGAATTGGTAAATAAAAGTTCAACATATCAGGATGTGTCAGGTTTGTGAACACAGGATTTCTGAATCTGTAAGGCAAGTATGCTCTGTTCCCCACATCTGGGGTCATTTGGAGATATTGGCACTAGGCAATAATGTCATTTGGAGATAATAAACTTGTATGTATATAGTAGCTCATTAATGTAGAAGGGTAGGGTTCAATTTTAGGAGACATAAAAGGAAAGGATAGTTACTTTTGTTCAAGCTGAATGGCTAAGAGTGCTGTAAGTGTATTTGCTTAAGTAGCTCGGTAATTATCTTTCTGAGAATCCTTAGTAATGACATTTACAGTTAACAATTTAATCATTTGAACAAGGTGTCATGGTCCTTCTTTATTTAATGCATATGAATGTATCTAGTGTGTCATTGCCTATCAACAAAATACAGCAGAAATACAATTAGTTTGGATACAGGCTGCAAACTGTAGAACATCTGAAGAACAAAAGAAGCAGATTAAATGTTAAAATATTAGTCACTCCAGAGCTTGCCTACACCTCAAGTTCTTGAAAGAGTATCTGGTTTATCCAGACAGCTAATATCTCTTCTTATATTGCAATTACTAATGCCAGCAGTTTCTAAATGGAAGTTATACAAGGTGACAACTTTTTTTTTTTTTTTTTTAAGTAACAGTCTTACAATCCTAACTTTTTTGACAATATAAAACTTAAATTTTGTCTTATCAAGTTTTTTCTTCTTTGTTACCACACACACACACACACACAAAAAAAAATGATCTGTAGAAACAATACTGAGTTTCTCATACATCTGGTATAAGTCTAGGAGCCTTGGAAGTGCTAATCCTTCTCTTACAGCTGTAGCCTGGGTTTCATGAGATTTCAGGGGAAAGGCCATGACATTTATTTGCCAGGCACCTTTTCCTGGCATAGAAGATTAGCCAAAAAACCAAAAACAAACAAACAAACAAAAAAAAGTCCCAAAGAAAGGGTTGAGACGTAAAATGATCAAACAATTTTGCAGGAAAACACAAATAAATACGAACAGAAAAGGCCAAGAGGAAGAAGGAATTTTTATGAATGTTTTGAGTAAAGTAAGGCAGATGGCAGAGGTGAGAGAAGTAACTGGGTGCCTACTGTCCTGGGAGCTTCCTGATCTTCATGTGCTATTTGTTATCTTTAGCTTTGAAAACAATCACATTTGACTGCTTTATGTGATAAATAGGCACTATATTTTGGAACTAAGTCTAAAAAAGTGATTATAATATATTGTTTGACCAGTGAAAACCATGTACTAGTAACAGATAGCAAGAACGGAATGACCTGGCTTTTGACATTGGTAAACAGAATATTCCTACTAAATATTTTAACAGTCACTGAAATTTGAGCAGAAGGGAAGATTCACTGTGAGACAGCAAACACAAAGCCTGAGAAAAATGAAGCTTGAAAGAGATAGTGCTTATGGGAAAAGGAAAGGAGGAAGTACTATACTGTCTTGCAATGTCCTCTGTGCATCATAAAGCACTAAATTAGAATTGAACTGCTATATATTTTAATCCAGGAGATATATAACAAACTCAGTTTTCTAAAGGGAAGCAGATTAAAAGGATAACACAATAACTTTAATGTGGTTACAGATCAGCCAGGATTATGAATTGGCTTAAGGACCTGTTTGGTTTTTAAAATTTCTTGTCAAAAACCTTGGTTAAAATTTGTAAAGATGCAGAAGCCTTCTCTTTTGCAAGCTCTACTTTGAAAAGATGTGAAAAGGTGCATATAGCAGAAAAACTTGAACCCAACGGCAATTTGCGACCGGGCGATGGGGACAGCACTCCGGGTCCACACGGAACCCCCGAAATGCAGGGTCTGAGCAAAGGTGCTCGGAAGCTCAGGTGGTTACAAAGCTCTTCAAAACTTATCCAAGAGTAGACTGAGAGCTAAAAAGAAATATCCATTAGCAGGACCAAAATCCCCAAATAACTGCCTCGTTTTGGAAACGCACTCCTAAGGGACCAGGCTGCCTCCTCATCGGCCACGCTTCATTGCGGTTGAGAGCAGCTGCTCTCACAGCCAGCCCGAGTTGATCAGCGGCAACACAGCTGCCTTCCATATTTCCACCCGATGCAGGCGCCAGGGGTTCCCCAAGGGAAAGCAGAGCGGGAGAAAGAGAGAGGGAAGGGTAGCCTCGAGCCGGGTATCCGGACGCGTTTCCCTCCCGCCCCATCACGGAGCCTGCCCGGCAGACGCCGCCGCAGCGTTCTCAAACGGCGGGACAAGCCCGGCCCGGCGTGGCCAGTCCCGCTTGGCACCGTTTGCACCGCCCCCTGTGCGCGCCTGCGCAGTGGCTGGGCGAGTGGCGGCCATGGCGCAGCAGGGCTCAGCCGGCCTGAAGGAGCAGAGATACGACCGGCAGCTCAGGTAGCGCCGCAGCTAGCAAGGCCCGGCCCGGGAGAAGCGACGCGGCGGGCGCCCCCCTCCCGGCGGGCGCCCCCCTCCCGGCGGGCGCCCCCCTCCCGGCGGGCGCCCCCCTCCCGGCGGGCGCCCCCCTCCCGGCGGGCGCCCCCCTCCCGGCGGGCGCCCCCCTCCCGGCGGGCGCCCCCCTCCCGGTGTCTTGGCTCGCTTGCAGGCAGCCGCCCGGGGAGGGGGGGGCGCGGCCTGAGCGCGGGGGGCCGCGCAGGCCTCGCGGGGTCTGTCCCGCTGCCCACCCGCCGTGGCCGCAGCCAGGCGGTCCTTCGTGGGCGGCGGCAGGAGAAGAGCGGCCTGGTGGTGATGTGCGCTGCGTGTCCGGGAGCCTGGTGGCCGCTTGGCCGCCTCGGAGCCGGGGCTCCTCGTCCCTCTGCGGAGCGAAGGGGTGGCGGGTACGAGAGCGCGGAGCCTGCGCTGCCAGGCGCGGCCGCTACCGCAGCCCGAGTTCTCACTGGCGCTTTAAATGCGCTGCGGAATGGCTCAACTCGGCAGGGTTTATCATCCGACTGCTTGTACTACTTGTAGTCTTGATTTCCAGGATCTGGTGTCATCTCAAATTATAGCAGAGAAACATTTATGTTAATACCTCTGCCAAAGACACCTTTCAGTCCTGAGATGATTTCAAGGAAAACTTTGGGGAAGGAGTTGTTTTGAACTATACTTATTTTTAGTGGAATATATTTAAGTGAAATATAATAAAATGGAGGAGGGGAGGAAAAGTGTAAAAAGCAGAAAGTATAAAACTGGAGAAAATGAAGCCTCAGTAAAATGGAGTGGTTCTTTAAAAGGCTTTGGGTTCATCATGGTAGGTCTTCCCAATGAGGACTTATTATGGCAAGCACTAGCTTGCTGTACCAGTGACCAGAACTACTCTGCTAGCCTACATTTTCAAGTGTTTAGAGGTTTTTTTTTTTTTTTTAATAACCTTCTGAAATTTACTGGTTTCTGAAAATTTCCACTTTCATTCCTTTCTAGGTTGTGGGGTGATCATGGACAAGAAGCTTTAGAATCTGCTCATGTTTGTGTGATAAACGCAACAGCTACAGGAACTGAAGTACTCAAGAACTTAGTGCTACCAGGTTAAAAAAACAAAACCCAATATTCTAATTACTTAATAATATTTCGGAGTTCACACTTTGTAATTGTTCATAGTATTCTTTTTCATTCACAAGGTATTGGCTCCTTTACAATTGTTGATGGGAACCGAGTATCTGGAGAAGATGTTGGGAATAAGTAAGTCTGTTACTGGTTTCCTTTATAAATAGTAAGAATAGTGGGAAGTTTCCTAAGTATCTATCTATATACTTAGTTATTTACAGTTCTCTAAAAATTTTAAGTCTCTTTCTTTTATCAAAGTCTGTTGTAGGTTACATTTTTTAGTGACATAAAATACATTATCAACAACTCAACATTAACTTCTTGATTTGGCATGCTTTTTTTTATTTATTGTTTTGTACCATAAAGGTCTGTTTGCTTCATATATTTAGTGTTTAAAACACAGGTCTACTTCATAGATATTTATAAACATTAAAAAAAACCCCCACCTTTTTCCTCTCATCTTAGTTTTGCTTGACTTTGAGCGTAGTGAGATAGTTTACCTTAGTGGCCTACCTAATAGTGACAAGAATAATTTATTTTCAGTTAATTATTTTGAAACTATGACTTTTCATCTATCTTGTGCAGTTTCAAAAATTACAAAATTAGCCAGGAATTAGCTTGCAACTCTTCTTATTCTATGTTATTTTCTTTTATGGTTCAGGTGTGCACCTGCAGCCATCTGCCTATATAAGTAGGAGTTATATGTGAGATAAGGGTACTCATTTCCATTAAGAAATGAGCACTAATAAATCTTCAATTTACCTAGTGAGAGCAGATCTGTAGTATGACTTTTGCTTCTAGAGAAGTTTGGTATCTCTTGTTTTACAGGTTGGTGTTTCAGGCAATGAAAGTTTTCCTTAAGAAACTGATTATGAGGGGCAGATTTAAGTGGGACCTTATTTCATTGTGTGTGAGGCACAATGGTACATTATGCACTAGTTGAGGTAACTTCAGTTTTCTTGAAAATAAAATTTGACACGTTATTCTTGTCTCCTTTTTCAGTTTCTTTCTCCAAAAAAGTCATATTGGTCAGGTAAGGAGATAACAAATGTCACTTTAGATATGCTGCAAGAATACATGTTTGAGTAAATACTGAAATGTAGAATTATAAGCAATGGTAAAAACATGTACATATAGGTTAAAAATCCCTTTATTCTTTGAAAAAATTTTCTGTGACTGCTTTTTTGTTTAGTTCCAAGTGAGAACAAAAAGCTCAATTCTGGCAACATTAAATAAAAAAAGTTAGTAATATCTGATTAAGAGTAATCTTAGAAGAACAGGGTGGAAGAGAATTGTGGCTGAAGGGAGTCAATTCCAGATTGCCAAAGTGGAATCACAAAAATGAGAGTACAGAGATCATATGTAACTCCCCATAATTCTTTACCAAAACTGAAAATGGCATAGCTATTGTTAATGGCATATGGCATAACTATGGCATAACTATTGTTAATATAAACTAAATGGCATTTTAAAAAATTATCTCAAATGGATACTATTGTGGATTTTTCGTTCTTCTTTCTCCTTCAAATAAGGCTTGGAATAATAAATCTTAATATGTGTTGAAATCTTATTTGTTGCATAGCATATGTAATGCAAGTATGATATGTCAATTGCACTTTGAGATAATAAAAACAATTGTTTTTAAAACAGAATCGTGCCCAGAGTGCCACTGAACTCTTGCAAGAATTAAATAATGATGTTTCTGGAAATTTTGTGGAAGAGGTTTGTTTCCTTATGTTGTTTTTAGATTTTGTGATATACAGTATGGTGAAAGTATGAAATAAGTTAAACAGCCTCTTTTTAATGTTTCAGTTTAAGTACCTTAGTTTTAGTCTTTAAGTCAGGTGGTGTGATTTTTAGCAAGCCATGTGTGTTTTAAATACTGTTTTGTAAGTTCATCTTAATTTTTTTTTAGTTTCACTTAAGACTTTTGTGTTTGATTTCAAGATGAACAAACTTGCTGTTTTGAGAATTTTTTTGCCACAAATTTACTTTTTTTTTTTCTACTATTGTTTAGAGTCCAGAAAAGCTTCTAGACAATGACCCCTCCTTTTTCAGTCGCTTTAATTTAGTGGTTGCAACCCAACTACCAGAAAGGTAAAGAATCATTTGAAGTCTGTTTTTAAGTAAGCCTTAAAAAAACTAATAGTAATAAGCTAATAGAAAACAATTCCAGAATATTACAAAGCCATGTATAAAATTACTCTTATTTTGTGTTTGAAATCATAATAATAGAAAGTTTCTTATATAATTAACTCTTCTTTTTAACTGTTGTTGTTCTCTTTTGCATCTAGATTTAAAAAAAAAAATGTTTTTGTTTACAGTACCCTACTGCGTTTAGCTGAACTTCTCTGGAACTCTAACATTCCTCTCCTAGTGTGCAGGACTTATGGACTGGTTGGGTATATGAGAGTCGTTATTAAAGAACATTCAGGTAGGAGAGCTTTCTGAAGTTGACTTTTGTTTGTTTTAAACTTCAATATGTAGCGTCACTTAGTGATTTCATCTTTATTTTGTGAGATATTTAGCAATTTGTTAATTCATGTATAGTAAAAAAATTTATTCTGACATTAAGCTGCTACAAAACACTTACTTTGAGAATTAGTTATATGAGCAAGCAATATACTGCATTTGATGTGCATCTCTGTTTTGAGAGCTGGAAATAAAGATATGAACTAGATTGTTTTACTTTTTCGTAGTTGTTGAGTCTCACCCTGACAACGTGTTAGAAGATCTGAGACTGGACAAACAATTTCCAGAACTGAGGGAACATATTCAGTCTTATGACTTGGAGCAGATGGACAAAAAGGTTGGTATGTCACTTGATTTATGTGCTCTGAAGACCAAGGCAGACAGACATAGCCCAGGGTTTCTGTGAAAATGGCTCTTGGCAGATGATTTTCTTTTGGTTAAGAGCCTTATCTGTGCTGAGGCAACTGCAGAATCAGTCATGAGGAACTATTTTAAGTCTTTGCCCCAAATGTTGCAGTTTGTATTTATGTCTTCAGCAAGGGTAGTCTTAGTCATTTCTTTTGACTTTTTTTTTCTTACTTGCTTACTGCTCCTGAGCTTTGTACTGTAGAAATTTGTGCATAATATAAGTTCTGCATCAGGAAAATTCTGGAGGACTTGGTTCAGCCACAGCTATTTAAAGTGATTGTGATATGTTTTTATAGTAGTTAGGGATTATTATTTCTGAATCAAGGTCTGTAGCATGCCCTATCTGGTTAAGTACGGGAGAGGGTATTCTAGTGCTAACTTGCCTTTAAAATAGATTGTTAGTTTATCTTCTATCTTTGCTCTTAGATTTTACAAAGATTTCTCCGTTCAATTACAGGACCATAGCCACACTCCGTGGATTGTGATTGTAGCCAAGTATATAACAAAATGGTTTGATGAGGTATGTTGCAAAACAGGATAAGTCATCAATATACTTTATTGTTATTACTTCAGGCTGTTTTTTTTTTTTATTTCAAAGTTTGATTACTATTTCGGCAACTTTTAACAAAGTGAAAATATAAAAATGTTGATTGAAATTAAAGTGAACACAATAAACTTTTTGATATACCTTTAGATTTTAGTAGTCTGAAAACCATGAGATTAGCATTAGAGATTTTAAAGACAAATAAAATCTCTTTTGTGCTTTTCAATTTAGAAGAGTGATGAATTGCCTAAGACTTACAAAGAAAAAGAAGCCTTCAGACAACTGATCAGACAAGGTATTGTGGCATATTGACATATCAGCAAAGCATTAGAGATACTGATAAAAATAATCTGCTGCATTGGTAAAAGTTAAATGATAAGCTGGAATTAATGGAATTCTGCTTTTTTTTCCTTCCCTTCAATAAGGTATCCTGAAGAATGAAAATGGGACCCCAGAAGATGAAGAGAATTTTGAAGAAGCTATAAAAAATGTGAACATGGCACTAAGTACTACAAAGGTAAAAATGATAAGTTTTTAAAGAACTGGAAATATTGTTTGAATTTTTCACAACATATTATCCAAGATGACAAGAATTACACCTGCAAGGTGTATATTTAGGTAAAACAGGAGTAGTACAGTTTGGAGTTTAAATCATGCTATGTAAAACAGGCTTGGATTAGATGGTGCCGTAACATATGGCAGATCTCTACTTTCTCTTCATGTCCTGAATTCACGTATAGTACAAGTTGGCATCCAGAGTTCATTAGTAATGTGTCCTTGTCTTAGAAATTTACAGTTTGGTTTGTCTGTTTTTATTTGCAAAATAAAATCTAGTATGTGACTCAATACAGTTATACTGAACTTAGCAGTTGATGGTATGGGTGATGTCTGATTTCTGTGCAGAACAGAAACTAGGAAGGTAGCTATTCAAATTGCACTGTATTGAGCCTATTGCTATAGTATTCCTTCTGTATTTAAGTGAAGGGTAGGAGGGGTCTTCTGAGACAGCCAATTCAGTACTTTGATCTTAAACATGTAATCAAATTCTTTCCATAAGCTGCGCAAACTTGAAAACATTAAAGTTGAAGTGCCTCTTTTTTTTGGTTTTATCCTGAGGTAATAGCTCATTATAGTTAGGATAGATCTGTGGTTTTCGTTAGGGACATGACATATAGCTATACTTGTCTTAGTTGGTTTAACATTTTAAAGTGGCTCGCGTGCGTTCGTCCATGATGCTACTGTAGTTAACACTAAGTTGCAAAAACTGCCTGGGGTGAAACAGTGTTCTGTTATAGTGCTTCTGGATTGCATACCATTTTTATTTGAACTGTGCTGATACTTAGGCAGTCAAAGAAGTTAGATTTTCCAGGAAAGCAGCAGATAAAACTTTTTGTTGGCATTTGAGCCGCTACCATCCATGTCCCAGAATATTGGCACTGTCTCTCAGTATATACACCAGATGCTAAACTGCATCAGTTAAGAATTTGGAATCCTTCCAATTGGCTGTCTGTGGGCTTACCATTTTTTGTTGCCTTTCCTCTAGCAGATAGGATGAACAGTTGGGACTGGTAATAGCTTGTACTGAGGTTGCTACTGCTTTCTAGGCTTTCCTCCACCTCAAGGAGGGAAAAAATGTGAGATTCAAGTATTCTGTTTGATCAGAAGTGTATATCTTATTTTCAGGTAATGCTATTTGAAATATGTTTAAGTACACATGATTAAGAGTAATTTGGTTTGAAACTGAGTTCACTACTAGATCATCCATGTAATAAATGTTAAAATAATTCAAGACATAAGTTCAAGTAAATACAAACCTATTCTATTTTTTTTGGTCATAGATTCCAAGGTGTATTGAAGAGATTTTTAATGATGATTGTTGCATCAATCTCACAGAGCAGGTAATGAAGAAATAAAGATAAGACTGTTTAATGTAGGAGTAATGTTATTTATAACACTCGTATATGTGACTGGCTGTTGTACACTTGCAGTCATCCTCCTTTTGGATTTTGGCTCGAGCAGTAAAGGAATTTGTGGCAAATGAGGGGCAAGGAAGCTTACCTGTTCGGGGCACTATTCCTGACATGATAGCAGACTCTAGTAAATTTATCAAATTGCAAAATGTGTAAGTATTCAATTTTTTCATTCATGATAGTGAACAATGATTATGTCATACCTCACAAAGTAGATAGAATCATGGGAACCTATTTATATTTTTTAAAAAAGGCAATCCTGAACTTGAAAATCACTATCTACTTCAGTTCATGTTCCAAGTAAGCATTATAAATCTTTAAATCCCTGATAAATATTTTCAAATGTTCATTCGTAAAAACAGTTGTAATAATAAAAGGCCAAGGAAGTACTAATAATTACTTGTTCTGAAACATTTTCTTAATATACCTCTGTCTATATTACTCTTTTTAATATTAATTGTTTGTCAGGAGCCTGGTTACGCATGCAGTTTTCAAACACGCATGCAGTTTTCAAACTACATGTTTAGTAAACAGTTGAGAGCCTCTGCAGAACAGGGTTGTAAGGAGGTGATAATGCTCTTGAGGTTGTTCATTTATATTCATGATGGTTGTATCTTTTCCTTATAAGACAAAAAGAAGTGATCTTTATAACAAATTTAAATAGATAGTTTTATACTGTCATCAATAAAGCTGGTTTTATTATCAACAGATACCGTGAAAAAGCAAAGAAAGATATTGCTGCCGTGAGAAACCATGCTGCTAATTTATTACAGTCACTAGGCAAGGTATGGCTGAGTATATAGTTTTCCTTACAAAAATATTGTTGCATATACAGAGACTTGTCAAAGGAACCAGATACAAGAAGGGAAAGCTTAAATACTTTCTCTCAGAAAGCTGTAATGTAGCTTAGCAGTATTTATGGTCTACTTATTTCTCACTTTTGATGTAATAATATAAAAAGAAAATAAAGAGTATAGGGGCTTATATTAGTTGCAGTTAATATCTTTTGTTAAAAAGGGTATAGTTATTTCATAGTGAGTACACTGATATCTCTTAAAACAATTTGATAATTGTTTGCGTTAAGATGGATATGTTCTTTCTTTTAGGCACCTGAGTCAATTTCAGAAAGAGAATTAAAGTTGCTTTGTGAGTATATTTGAATTCTTTGGCTGTTTTTATAAAATAAATACATTTCTTGATAAAATAATCAAGAAGTTTTGAGTGATTATATATTATTATATTTTTCAAAGAAAGTGTTCAGTATCTCCCATCATTAGTGGAAATCACAGGTGTTCAGCATGCAGCCCATGAAGGCTGGTGGTGGCAGATGCATTCCATATGCCTTAACCACAGTAAAAAAAACCTTAAAGATATATTTCTTCAGGTCCAAACACCTGGTGTGCTCTGCTTTGTGGTTAGTATCTAATCACTTTCACCTATTCTGTGATATGATACCCACTTCAGAGTGAAGGCTTAATAATCTTCCTGATGTTTTCTGAAAAAGTAAAACAAAGATGCAGTGCTGTTTATGAAAATTTGGGTTGCCTCTCTTATGGAGAGGTATATTTGTCCATACAGCTGTCTGAGTCTCCATGCAAGTGGAAAATATGCCACTAGGCAGACAGGCCAGAACATGTTTCCCTTACAATAATCCATTTTTTTCTGCAACTTTTGAGAACCTTTGGGAGCTCTTCATTTTTGAGTGTGGGGTTAATAGCTGCTCATCTGTTTGGTTCATATAATTGACACTTCTAGAGATCCTCCTCTTGCTTATAGCTGCACTGCTAGAGGGTTAACTGCGAATACGTCAGACCATGTTAGCTATTGCGTGGAAAATCTCGCTGTCAAGAACTGAATGTCCAAAAAGAAGACAGAGGAGACCTGAACCTTTATTCAAATAACGGGAGAGTCCACCGGGCATACCTTTGTGGGGTCTGTCAAGTTGCTGGAGGATGCAGGCCCCCTTTTATTCTAATTTCCTGACCGAGGGATGCCCTTTCCCCATTGGCCAAGGTAGAAGTTACTCAACTCAGAAGTTGCAAGCTTCCTGGCTTAACTGCACCAGACTCCCTTCTTCCTGCCATCTGTCTTGACCTGAAGTTACCCGACTCCTTTGTTCCCATCACTCCATGCTCAGTTTAGTCTCCCTCCTGCATCTCTTCTTTTGTCCTGCTCAAAATCAGCCAGACTGTGGGGGAATTCTTGTATTTGTAAAGATACAAGCTCGTATATTCTGCTTGATATGGGAAAAGATAAAAGGAAACCATATTCTTCATAGCATGGAAGACGAAAAAATGGAGCTGATGGCTGTGATCCATGAATTGCTATAGAGTCACACATTGTGAGTCTTTGTTAACACAAGAGAAAAGTTTAGATTCAAGAAGTAAATATTTTGCTAAAATACTTGTGATCTACCTGCAGTCTAATAGCACTTGCTTGAGCTACCAAAGAGAAAAAAAAAAAAAAAAAAAAAAAAAAAAGAGGAAAAGGGTTAAACAAAACTGTCCATGATAGGTTTTAGACTTGGTATTTAATAAGTGAGATGGACACATAATTAGTAATTAATGATGCCTTTGAGTAGTAATGTTCTCCTTTCTGCCCCTTCTGCATAGGCAGCAATTCAGCCTTTCTTCGAGTAGTGCGATGCAGATCTCTGTCTGAAGAGTATGGTTTAAACACTTTTAACAAGGATGAGATTAGTAAGTACTCTTTTTTTTTTTTTAACGTGTACTGTAATTGCGTTTTCAACTTGAAAGGCTTTGTCATCATAATGAATTGTGTTACATTTTCTACTTCAATATGCAGTTTATAATTTTACCATCAGTAGTTTTATAGATATGTCATTTTAGTAAGTCTAGAATATTGGATTTGGCTTTACTTTGAAACTTCAAAAATGACCTTATGCATTTATGTGTGTTCTAATTTTTCCTGTACATGTTTTGTTTTTGATGCTATGTAGATAAAACATGTATATAAAGATGCTAAGTGGATAAAGAATGTTTTCCTGTAAACATTCCTGTATCTCTTGCATAGTTATTTCCACATGAGCATAAAATTGAGAACAGTTGTCCTAGCCACTTTGAAAACATAGGGATCTGGAGAATACTGAGTTGTGTTGTAAGGACCTAAAACTGTTTGCTTATTTATTTTATTTATTTATTAAAACAATCCTTACAATTAAGTATTTAAAGCATGCACAGGAAGTATAATTAGTAACTAATGAAATATCTCATGGAAAGTTATAGCAGCTGGCAAAGTTGTAATGTATATTTTTCTTCAAAATGTTGTATTTGACAGTCTACTCAACTGAGAATCTTGCTGCAGGGTGGTTTTGTTTTGTTTTGTCTGTGGTTTTGGTTGTGGGTTTTTTTTTTTTTTTTTTTTTTTTTTTGCGAAGGCATGTGTTAAAATCTGTGCTTTCTGCAGAGATGATAACAAATATTCTCACACTTTAGGCACATGGGAAATGCTGGATTTTGAAAAATATATATTTTTTTCAATTATATTACCTAACAGCTTTTTTCCCTGTTTTTCAGTTTCCCATATGGATAATCCAGACAATGAAATAGTTCTGTACTTAATGCTGCGAGCTGTAGATAGATTTTATAAGCAGCATGGTAGATACCCTGGTAAGTTAATGCCAGTTAGAAATGGTAAGACTGTAAGATATCCAAAAATTTAAGTATTGCAATGCTAAGTATAAACTATAAATTAAATATTCATGTTTCTCTATTAATATGACTTCAGTGCAAAAGGTAAAGTAGGAAGTCTTTGTATTTGGAAACTGTCTGGATTGATTGCAGTGGTGTAAGTTGATCCAGTTATGCAGTAATTTCTTGCCATGAATACCATCAATGGAAATATTTAATAAGTGCAGTATTTAGTATTACAAGTTTACTATGTAAATCATCTTAGAAATAGTTTAAAAATTGAAAATATGTAAATTGCCATTTAAACCCATTCATTTTTGGCATGATGTTACAGTTATGTGATGAAACAATTTATTTTTCAGGTGTTTACAACTATCAGGTAGAGGATGATATTGGAAAACTGAAATCCTGCCTCACTAGTTTTCTGCAAGAACATGCGTTGTCTGTAGTAGTCAAGGATGACTATGTTCATGAATTGTAAGTGCTAAATGATGATTGTCGTTTTCTTTTGTCTGTTAAACTGACCTGAAAATACTGATTGTTACTCTGCTACCCAGCTGTCGCTATGGAGCTGCTGAGCCACACGCTGTTGCTGCGTTCATGGGAGGTAAGAATGCCTCTGTATTTCTGAGGATTATTAGAAAACAAGAAAGCAAAAATCTGTAGTAGTGCCATATTTGAACTGGGATCTTGCTGTTTTAATTGCTCTGTAGTGTCAGGAGGGGGAAAAAAAAAAAGGGAATTGTGAATGTAGGCTGATGTCAAAGATAGCATTAGAACAAAATTCTTCTGATTTTATTTCTCCAGATCTGGCCACCTATAGTATATAGAAAACTGGACATAACTAGGATTTGAGGTCACTAAAAGAAACAATGTAAACTTACAGCCTCAGTGAATAGTCAGCAGCTTAAAAGGAATATGTAAATTGGAAAATACCTAGTTAAAAACAAAGAAGAATAGTAGTAATAATGGATACGGTAATTTAAATGAAGATGTAAATGAAGTGAAAAATTCAAATACTGTTATATGGATAGGGGATTTTCTTCTGGTTAGGCAAAAACTGATATGTAGAGTACTTTAGAAATATATATAAAAATAACTGCTGAGGAAATAACACATTATTTCATGTTGCAGGAGCAAACAGGGATCACAGTGAAGTTAACTGCTGTTTTGCAGAACAAAGGGTGAAAATTAAGTGTATACCTAACTTCTTGATCTCAATCCTTTAGGAAGATAACAGTTTGTGCTAGTTTATGCATGCACACAATTTTTTTTACCTGCTTTGATTGATAGGATATTTACAGTATATAGAAGATATGTATATTAAAGTGACCATACATATCTATATGTATGTGAAGCTAACTTCTGAAGCAGCAAGCTTCTTCAGGCTGCTTTGTGTCAGCAAGCATTTTAGCCTAGAGTTGTAGCAAGCCTTGGCCAAATTTTGTGTACTGAGTTCTACATGAACTTCTTTCACTGATTTTAAAATATGACTGGCTAACTCCATTGTATGTTATCTCTGTTTTTTTTTTTCTCTCCTTTTTTTTATAGGAGCTGCTGCTCAGGAGGTTATCAAAGTCATTACAGGGCAGTTTGTAATTTTTAACAACACATATATTTACAGTGGAATGTCACAGACTTCAATGACTTTCCAGTTGTAGAATAACTATCACATTTGCTGCCACCACCAGGCTGTGCTGCTGTGTCTTGTAAATATTGTTACTGTGGCATTTTGCCACTGACTGGACTGTTCTGCATTATCTGAAAAATCAAAGTTTTCTTTATTTGTAGCAATTTTATGATATTTTATGCTGAGGACAAATAAAATCATACTAAATACTGTCTTTTTTTAATTTCAAACTTCACGATTCAGATTTGAACAGGGGAGGGGAAAAAAGAAAGATGTTCTTTGGTGCAGTAAGTTGTTTTCTGTTTTGCTTATTTCAGTGGGCTGCCTGCCTTGGCGCTGAGATTAATCTTAAAACCCCGCGTGTTTCCTATCGCCTACTACTCGGAGGGCGGAGGAGGCGTTGGAGGGTTGGAAAGGATTCGGAGGAGGCGCGTCGCGGCTCCCTCCCTGAGAGTTTGCTCCCGCCCCGGCGAGCTCCTCAGGGCGGCGCCGCGAGCGCCCAACGGCCGCCGGCGGGGCGGGGCGCGGTGCACCCCTGGGCGGGAAGCGCCCGCGCAGCTTCCTCTGAGCACCGCGCGTGAGGCGGCGGCTCCGCGGGGGCTTGCTGATGCGCGCGGGGCAGGTGGGTTCCGCGTCGCCACCGCGGCAGGGACGGCGGCGAGGCTGTCGCCTGGGTCAGTCACAAAGTCTGTGCCTGCGGCGTGGCGGCCGAGGTGGAAGGGAGCTTGAGGGAGTTTGTCCTATCTACTCAGGCTCCCTCAAGAGGCAGGTCAAAGGTGTCTCTGCAGCCTGAGCTCGAGCATGGGACTGGTTATTTTTAATGTGTATATGTTCTTTCCATCTGGGGTGATTGGTGGTGATGATTCACCTTTGAAACTGAACTCTGATAGTGAATTCTGACTGTGGATGGTGAATGAGCCGTAGTCTGGTTGAGCAGAAAGAGGAGGGGTGGGATGAGTGTTAAAATAGCACTGGTAGGCTAAAAGGTCCCTATTGCTTAACAGTGTTTCTCAAAAGTTAGCAGGCTTATCCTTGCCCACGGTGTAAACTTTAAAATAGACAATCCTGACTTGTTCCAAGATACATAGGTCCAGATCTAACCACTGGATGTTAATGGGAAATTAAATGGGAGACCTGCTCTTTCTCTCTTGTTGAGATGCTTGGGGTGAGACCTGGAGCCACTGGCAACCTCAGCCCAGACTCTGAAGGATGTGGGACCCTCATCAACCTCACACAAGAGCCCCTAAATTCTGTGTCAGCCCATTTGCCAATGTTAAAGCTTCATATTTAATGCTGCTGAGCAAAAGGATGAATGCATCTGTATTTTGTTTTGAGATGTTGTTGTTGAAGAGGATGTTGCTGGATTATATTTTGTAAACGTTAAGGAAGAGATAATATAATTTCTTCTTTGCAACTTTGGCTAAAAGTGTGTTGCAGCAGATTGTGCTATTGTTGGGTTAGCCATGAGATACACTAGAGTTGAGCTATTTCTTTTTTACTGTGGGCTGGTTTATAAATACTTTGCATCCATTTTGTAGGTATCATAAGAGAAAAATGCAATTAAAGTAATAAAGCTAATACACTTCTGTCTGGAAGTTAGCCAAAAACCCCTGTAACTGGAGTATGAAGCTGCTTCAAATTCTCCAAAATGTAAACTTTGAAAGCTGTTAGCATAATGCGGTAATTATAGTGGATGACTATGACGTACTGGAATTCCAGAGGAAATAATTGCTTTACAAGAACACATGAAATCGTATATATGTGTGAGATACAGTAAAACTAGGGAGTTGGAAAGACTACATTTAAATGTAATTTATAATGTATATGACATCATAAGCATTACTGTTCTAAATAATAGGGAAAATACTTGTTTCTCCCCCACTTCTTCCCATTGTAGAGTAAGAACAGAGATAAAACCAAAAATGGAAAATCAAAAGGTACAGAAAACACAGTGTGGTAAGTTTCCTAAAATCTTTTTCTCTTTTTTTTTTTTTTTTTTTTTTTTTTTTTTTTTTTTTTTTTTTTTTTTTTTTTTTTTTTTTTTTTTTTTTTTTTTTTATGCAACTGATGGGCTTAGCATGTGATATTGAACTACTGCAAAAATATTGTTTTCCTTGCTGCTATATTTTTGGATTTTCTGTTGGAGTAGATAAAAGGCAAATCTCATGATAACATTTCAAATAGTAAATAAAGACTACAGAAAGTCATTGCTTCTGCTAATACTTAGACATACTCTTTTTTATTTTTTTATTTTCTCCCAAGGATTAAGAATAGATTTTTCAAAGTAGGTTATGAACCTATGCTATATTTTTGTGATATGCTTAGTATAATACTAAATAGATTAATGTGAAGAAAACATGACCCTTTCTGTGATATTTTCTGTGTTTACTCTTATAGATGTTAAGACGGATCTGAATTTACTGCTTGAATGCCTTAAATACCAGATGGACTGTCCTATGTCTCAGAAGGAGGCTTTGATAACCATTTATTCAATCTGCCAACAAAACAGTAAGAACCATTTAAGCCTAAGGATATTTGCCTTAGAAACACTTTTTTGCTATATATATTAAGAACTTGCCTTTCACTAAAAGAATAATTATATCTAAATATTATAATACTTGCAGGTAAAAATCCTTCAAGATTTTATAATTTTATAGAAATAAAAGCAAAAGTTTATTTTTTGTTTTTTGTTTCCTCTATTGTAGGTGAAGCAAGTGAATATTTGCGAGAAATTGGTGGTTTGATGTTTATAAATGACCTTGCAAAGTCAAGTATTCATTGCATAGTGAAAGAAGCAGCTTTATTTACATTAGGAAATATAATAGAAAGTAATGGTAATAAATACTATTTTTTATATTTCTGAATTAGTTTTCACATCCTATTGATTTTGCTCTTGTATCTCTTCATGATTTTTCTCTGTCAAAGATGGATTAGAGGAATATTAGCTTGAATAAGAGACAATAAAGGTGCCTTAAATATAGTTTCAATAATTAGTCCTTGGTTTGGAAAAAAATTCCTCTTTGGCTTGAGTATTTCTGCTTCTCAGGATTTGTGCAGGGCATGTCTCTGTACTAACAGGTAGGTTCGCTCCAATTCCTTCTGAATGTGCATGACAGAGCTTTCTTCTCTTACCCTAAACCATGCTTGTCCTAGGCAAAATCGTCCACCTCAGTCAAGTCCCTTTATAGCCCCAGGTGTGCTGCAACATATTTCGTCTGAGATGCTAGTTAGTTTATTATGAAAATAAAGACTTTAAATTACTTTTGGACTTTTTTTTTTAATTTTATGTTTTCAGTTTATTGTCAACAAACTCTGTGTACACCTGCATTATTTGAAGATCTTATTTCATTTTTGATGAATAAAGATTCTGGTGTGAATTTGAAAAGGATGTCTGTTTATGTCATCTTAGTACTGGTTTCAAATAACAGTAAGTTTTTTCTGTTTTTCTGTGTTATAACTTCAGTAAAAACTTTTAATTAAGATTGTATGTTTTTGTTGGATAATTTATATTACTTAGTGTTCCTGATTTCTGTAATGTCCTGTTAAGTTTCAAGTATGTAAATTGATCATCCATTACTTGGAGTTCCTGGCCAGAAAAGTAGAGCTAGCAGAAAGAATCTAACTATAGTTCTCAGAGAAAGGGAAAAAAAAAAAAAAAGTTAATTTTTTTTTAAAAAAAAGAAAAATACTAAATGTGTAGAAAGAAATAGACCATTTTTGCTGGTGTATTTATATGTTTTTTTAATTTGAATTCTTTAGTGATGTGTGCACTTACGAAATGGAAATTAAAAAAATTACAAATAAATGTAAATATGCAAATGCAATTTGCAATATTAAGATTTTATTCCAAGTTGCACATTTGATTCTGGTATATGTTCATTTTTAGAAAACGGACAAACATATGTCAGAGAAACAGGTTGCATAGGTCTTCTGCTGCAACTATTCAGGTAAACAAAAACTGTAGCAATTAAGAGAGAAAAATAATGGTTTATTAAGTTGTTGTTCACTTTGTTTTTCTTAACAGAACAGCTCTTTCCATATCTGAGATTAATCTGTCAGATGAAAATATTAATCAGTGCTATCAGCTGTGGTCTTCAGTCTGCAGTACTCTTTGTGCCTGTGTTAATAATCCTCAAAATGGTAAATACTATGGTTAAAATGCTTACATATATCTGAATAAAGCTTTAAATATTTTTCAGAAGCAGCAAGAATTTGTTTTTATTTTTGAGTGAAACAGCATATTGCACTTGGATTAATTTTTTTTTGTTGTTTTTTTACTTTCCCAGAAGATAATCAAAAGATTTGCTGTTCAATCTTTTCGTACGCAAAAGAGTGGCTAGAGAGTTGCATAGAGCCTGAGATAGTTCGTCCTATCTGTTCTTTTGTTGGACTCACAGTTGCAAATAACTGTAAGTAGAGCTCAGACTTTGAACTGTTTTTCTTCTGTAACTGTAAACTTCATTCTGCAGTTAAATTCATGATTTCTTCTTTTTGTCTGTCTCTACAAGCTTATATTCTGTTCTGATGACGTATTCCATGAGATGGATTCCACTGTCATTACTTAACCTGAGTTGTGCTTAAGTTTCAAACAACCTTACTGGTTACAGTTTAGTGAGGTTTTTAGCTCGCCTTTACAAATCTAATCAAAACAGCTTCCAAACACCTTTATGAACAGAAGTATTTTACAAATTAAGTCATTAATATGTTTCTGAAATGTTTGAAATTCAGTAGAACTTGGATATAATGTTTACCATACATATGTATGTACTAGGATTATCTATTTCCTATTATTATAAGGCTATTACTAAATTGCTCATGATTAATACATACCTAACTTCAGTTGTATTGTGTAATTGGAAATGGGCTGGTTAATACATGCATACAAAAATCAAGGTGAGCCTACATAGTAATACAATGCTAAGACAACTAGATATGTGTATGATTTAATTCACATTTTATTCCTTTTTCATTAAGCCTATGTACAGAAATATTTTGCTTCTGTTAGAGGATTGGATACATTAGCTAAAGTGCTAACAAGGCTGCTGCATGATTCATGTGAGAGCCACTCGAGTACAAAACTTGCAGTAGTAGTAACAAAGACTCTGGATGCCTGCATTGCTAATGACTGTGAGTGAAAGGACCTTTTTTTTTCTTTCTTTTTTTTTTTTTTTTTTTTAATCTGGTATTTCTAAATGGCAACTGTTAAGAGTCTAGTCTTGGAGGCAAAGTTATATCTATCCCAAATACAATTTATATTGCAGCATTTCTAAGATCCAGGTTTGTGTGTGTGGTGGGAGTGAGTCAGGGTTCTGGCACCTGAGGTAGATTGCTTTGTCTTTGTGACTCAAAGAAAGATGCTGAAATTTAAACTGTGCTGAGAATCAACAATATGATTCCAGAGCTGATTTTGTGCCAGTAAAGCTGAGAACTGGACTCTAGTCAGCTTGGATCCTGGAACTGTAGAACTGTACTTTTGTAGCCTTGTGTCTAAGCTAATAAGCTTTAAGAGGCTTTATTAGCTCAGGTGTTGAGCTAAATGAATGTGGGGTGTGAATATGGCCCCAGGTCCATCTGCATGCTAGCTTAAGGACATCTTTATGTACTCCACCGGAAAGTTGTGATAAATCAGTGAGCCTGATAAATCTGTTTTGTTGTCCACATACAGTTTAACTTCTTAAGGAACGCTTGTTCCTCAAGTGCCTTACTTGCTATTTTCTTGAACTGACAAAGGATATGAGGCAACTCTATACAGATCTGTAAATCTGGAATGCCGCAAAGTTCTTGCTTTTCAGAGTTTCTACCACATTTCTATACAATGCTGTCTGGAGAAGGGAGAAGACAATGTTTCATTTGGGCAGAATTACTGCACCAAGAAAGTGTTGACATTGAACTGCATAGTGGGTAGAATACATCGAGGGAGAAGAAGGTGCAATCCCAAAGCTTCTGGAGATCTGATACTCCTGGGGAGAGGGGAAAAGGATTTCATATATGGCTGGCACCTCTATCATTGTGGTCTAGTTAATTTTTCTTCAATTGCTTTCACCATAATAGCTAATATGGGAGTTGTCTTGGCAAAGTATCACACTGTATCGGAGCTACTAAAGCTGCTGCCTAATGACACTCTGGATACAGGAGAAAAAATTAGTGTAATTCTAACAATTGGACACTGCACTGAAGTTTGTGGTAAGATATATTCTTTCTTTTTTTCTATTTTTCTTTTTAAAAATTCTGAAGCTTATGTATCAGTCATGTCATGCTTTTAACTTTGGAACTTCAGGGAAAGTTCTTTTAAACTTAATATTGAGAGAAAAAAATGTTTTCTAGAATGTTCTTCCTTTAAACTTTAAGAGCTATTAACAAATAGTATGTTCAAGGGTTTAAAAATGCATATTATAAAAGATTTCAGAGCTGTCTTTAGGTATCACAAGATAGCCAAAAACTACATACATGCCACATAAATCTTTTGGAGCTCTATTTTCATGGTCTTTGGTTTGAACAGCTTCTGTTCACTGCTTAATTTGCTGATAAACACAACAAAATGACCATCACTTAGGCTACTGGTTTTTTTTTTTTTTTCATGTATGCTCAGAAGTGCATAAAAAAAGTGTTCTAAAACCCTGACTGGTCATCATCTCTGCAACTTCAGTAACAAGTTCAGTAACTAGCTTTAGTAGGTTATGTCTTATATGTTAAAATATACATTATAAAGTATACATTAAAACCCTTTCTTTTCATGAAGAATTGATTGAAGCAAAAACTGCTTTGCCTAATGGTAAATGTCTTTCGAATATAAATATCCTACAGAGGAAAAGTTTCTCTTAAAATGTCAACACTTACCAAAAAAAAAAACCAATAAAAGATGAAATGTGATTGTGTTTTATCAAGTTTAGACAGCACAACTATTTTTACATTAAGTTGTCAGTTTTATGAATATATGCTGCCAAAAAGCTACTTTATATTCTTTTACTACTACTTATTTTAGAAGAAAACCAGTACGAACTACTTAAGAATAATGGTCTTCCACTTATGATTCAAGTTTTAACGGAATCTCAGGATGAAGAACTAAACAAAGCTGCTACTTTTGTGCTGCAAAACTGCAAGCAAATGAGTAAGCCTATTGTTGTTTAAAATATTAAATGAGTTTTTATTTGTATTTAAGTTCTGTTGACTTTCTGAGTATTTAAAGTCTACCCACTTTGTAATGCTGTCTACATCAATGTGTTTTTCTCTGCAGAACAATTTCATATTTACCATATTTTTAAAAGATTATATTTGATACATGATTATATATCAAAATTTGCAAGAGATTATATTTTCCTTAATAAATTTGGGCTCTCAGGATACTAAAAAACAATATTTATATTAAATTATTTAGTGATAAAATTTGGAATATTAATATTGTCTTATAACTTACAAAGCTGAACAGTTGTCCCTGAAAATAAATGAGAATTCATTAAACGTGAACAGTGCAGAAGAGTTGAAAGCAGATACACAAAGGAGAGAAAAAACTCTACAAGACTACTGGAAGAAAGCAAAAGAAATTTTACATAGAATAAACTCGATTGAGAAAGAGCAGGATGATGAGGTTGGCCTATTTAGTAAAGTAGGATAAAACTAAGCAGATCTCGCTAGAGTCTAAGGAGAAATAGGAAGTAAACCTCTGAGAATTTCAGTGCAAGCTAGAAAAGTAAGGAAAACACTGGACACATGTGAAACTACATCCCCTAAATCTTAAATTTGCCATTACTGTGAATCATACTACGCTAGAAGTACGCAAAGCAATTGGGGAATGTAGCCATTTGCATTTTTAATGAAATGTTTATTATAAAATTAGACTTTTCATAAAATTGAGATCTTTTAGATAGCAAAACTAGTCAGATATTTTTAAATTTTCTGATGTTTTGAATTTATAACTTTTGTATACAAGGAATGATCAAGATTATGCAACTATTTTAGTGTAGCTTACATACAAATATGAACATAAGGTTTTATTTCTTTCTGTTGTATAACTACTAAGTATCTCTCTGTGTAGAGTAGCAAGTGTTTGATGTAGTTAATTCAGTCTTAATTTCTAGAGGTGCTCTGTACTACTACCAGATCCATAATAACCACTCCCTGCATCTTCTGTATGTTCAACAGTTTTGCTGCTTCATTAACTCTCAACTCGATCTGAGGCTTTTGAAGTTCTAAAGTTTTGAATGTTTGCTTTACCTTCAGAGATGTATTAACCTGTTCTAATTAATCGTACTGGTTTTACTTACTATTTTTATTAGGTCTCATATAATCACTAACTAGTATTTTTCAATTCAGGAAAGAGTACAACGAAAAATATTTGTTGGCAGATCTTCAGAAGTCAGTACTGAGACATCAAAATACCATGCAATGAATACTAATGATGCCCCAAATCAGATGGGAAGAATATATGGAGTACACGATCCACAGTTAATTTGCAAGTCAAATGACTGGATTTTTTTTTCATCTGCAAATTCTCTACCATTGAGGAGTGAAATTCTGAAGACAGTGAATTCAGTAAATACTTCTGCTGGACACGGTAAACAGGATAATGTTCCGTGTTCAGCTGAACTGCAAGCAGACAGTGTACTTCAAAGCCACAGTATAAATAAAAAAACCACTTGTGGAAAAAAACAGTCATTTCAAGTAAGGTATGTACTTTAAGCAGAAATACTAAGGTTTTCATTAGTAATTTCCAAAATGAATGTCAGCTATTTTACACCATGATTAGTCACTATATATGTGTTTCTGCAAATGGAGAGAGCTTTTTGGCTGCCTGTTAGAGAGTACTGCAACAATGTTTTTGACATCGCAGATCAAAGATCACAGATGCTTGCTGCAGTAATAAAAGCTTTTTATCTTTTTTTTCCTTGAGGGTAGACATCTGACAGATTATACAGAGAGCCAGTTACCGGTCATGTTGTATTGCTTTGAGCGTAAGGATGACAAAGCATCCATAGTTTCCATAATAAATTTTGCACTTACTCAGCAGATCAGACTTTAACCCATTTATTTGCATGAAAATAAGGAATCTTCTGGGATATGCATCCTCATCTTGAATTACTTCCCTGCCTGCAATGAAAAAGATACAGCCTTGTACTGACATTTACTATTCTCTTGCTTTGTGTATCAGTTTCATACAGACATATTTTTCCTTTCTTTCACTTTTCATGGTTATGTTTCCTATTCATAAAAAAGAAAAAAGTAGTAATAGCAGTTTGCAAGGATAAATACAAATTCACTTACCTTGAATTTGCCTTTTCCGTATTCCTTCTCACCTTCTTAGACAATGGCAATATGAAAGCCACACTATTTCTCCAAAAATAACTGGGGGGTTATTCTGCCTTTTTTTTTTTTTTTTTTTTTTTTTTTTTTTTTTCCCCCCTGTATCTGTCTGGACTAAGATTCTGTGCACTTTCCTACCAAACATTACACTGTGGCTTTGCAACAACCACTGAACTTATGGGAAGCACAGGGTTCCATGGTCAGGTAAATTCTGCTTTGCTGCTGATGGGCATAATTTCATGCCCATTCTTTACTTGTTGTTCTGACCTTTCAACCACAAATCTTTTAAGATTTTTTTTTTTCTGGTTTGGGGGAAGCTGCTAACCTAGTATGTGGATTTGTGTGAAAATGAGAATTACTTAAGTGTGACCGTGGATTAGGCTGCTTATTCCTTCAGCCTTCAGAGATAGTTTATGACATAAATAGATCATAGATCTCTGATAAACAGATTTCTAATATAATAGTGACATGCTAAATACATCTGGCCTATTAATTTAGAATAATAGGAATCGAGTTTTATTTGTATAATATTTATTAGACTTTTTGCCTTTGCAGATTATGTGTTAATTTACAGTTAATTGTATGTTTTTATTTATTTATGTTTTAATCTGATTTTATATTTGTTCACATATTCTTGTTTCTTCTAGTAAGCAGTTGTTTAAACAACCAGCAAAGATGATTAAAAATCTGAAGCAGGCATGCACGTCAGGTACAGACAGTTAAGCATATTCCTGTTAGTTTTTTTTAGCTCATATTGTTCTTCACTGTTTTTAAAAGATTGCTGTAATTATTCTTTTTCAAGTCTGCATGAGTTTTAAGTGCATATAGTTTTACCAAGAGAATATTTATTCTAGTTTTCTTCTAATGCATATTTTAGCTTTCTTTTTGAATTGATTTTTAACTACTCAAATAAGTACATCACCGATAAGTATGAATGCAATTTGTATTTAACAATGGAAACCCTTATTAGAGAAATATATCAGGATACTGGTTTTGTTATGTACTCTAAACATTGAAAGATAGAGCCTAAATGATAGAGCAGCTTTTGCCAGGAGCTACTCCTGCATGCTAAACATAGGTAGATGCTTGTGGAATAAGGGTTTATCATACTTGCATGGATCTTTTTACTCGCTGGTGTTTTTTGTTTTTGGTTTTTGGGTTTGGTTTTTTTTTTTTTTTTTTTTTTTTTCATCTAAAGTCCAAGCAGGTCTTTATTCATAATTTAGTTGGCTGTTAACTTGCAAAAGTGATGATTAGTCACTGGAATAGTGTTTCCAAGAATATAGCTTTGGAAGGGATTGAGCTGAATTCCACGTGATGATTTTTTTTTGAAAGGGAGAGTAAGGATTATTTCAATATGTCACTGTTTTCAACTGCGGATTCCAAATACAATTTATGCTTATAGAAGTTAGGTTATGTAAGTATACAGTTATCCTGGTATGGTCAAATTGAAATAATATACTGCTTTGGGAAAGCAAAAAGAAAAAGTAAGTATTGAATTAAATTGAATTATTTTAGATGAAAAAGAAATCCATTTAACTTCAGGATTTTATTTTAGAATTTTTTTTTACTGGTATGTAAATTAAGCTTTTCTAAACTGAACATAGGTATCTTGATGTAAAATTACTGTAGCAAAAAGATAGACTGCATTTCTTTTTTTTTTTTCTTCTTCTCAATTTAGATCAACATTCATCCTATGCAGAGATAACTAAGGAAAAAAAAGGTATCTTGAGTACATCTTCATCTCCTAGAACAGCAGATTTAAGATGCTTAGGTAAATATCTCAGGCCTTTTCTTCACTGATTTCATAAAAGATGCTGTGCAGGGTCAGCAATTCAGTACATGTTCTGACGTTATAAAAATTCTTATTGGATTTACTAGTCTGCAATTCTTAATTGTTTCCTTTTCTGCCTCTGAAATAAACTATAAATGTTGGAATAAAACTTCCATATTCAAAGTTAGATCTATATTATCTTTATCTAAGACAGATCTACTAATAAGCAGAATATAAAACATCTTAAAAGAACGTACTTAAAACTCTTTTAGAACACTTGTTTTCCTCTTTTTCCTATCAGACAAAGGTAGCAAAAAATTTAACCCCACAAAGTTTCTAATTGTTTTATGCTTCCTAACTGTTGTGCAACCATTCAGATTTTCCTGCCCTTCTGCTATTAAGTACAGGCAGTCTATTTCATAGTAATCCTTGACTCCAGCCTTCAGTTACCCCATGTTCTGTTTCATGAACTCAATCCTGCTGAAGCTTATGCGAATGCTACTAAAGCTTTGTAAGGGGATTTTTGTAATCAACCCTGCGACCTTAAATAAAAGTCCACAATCCACTTCTGAGCATGATGTAAGATAAGTCATAGAATGGAAGCTGTCCAGGTGGATTTAGCCTGAGCTCTAGGGATACTTTATCTCAGACTACTACGAAATGTCCCTGTACCCTTCCTGAAGTCCCCTGAGGTGGTGAAGGTGGTTCTGCTGACTGTCTAACTGAACATAAGTTGACATAGGATATGTCCCTCAGAAACAAGCAGGGAGGCTTTGCTGTGAGGAAAGCCATACCTGTGTTCAAGTTACTGCTCATCAGGTTAATGCAAATAATTGCTAAGATGCAGAGAAAAGACAACTTCTATATTTGGCCCTTATATAAAGGACCTTTTCTTGTCCTGTTGATACTCTTTTACTTTTGCAGAGGATCTGTCATTAATTCTGGAGTAGAAGAGCAGTATAACTTGCTCACATAGGTCATGTTCAAGCATATTTTCTTAACAACTGTAAAACAATAAATGCGTATTTTCAAGAAGATACAGAAAAGCCTAAGCTTTTTTGAGATGCATATATTAAAAATTGGAAGTCAAATTTATAGATCATAATGAGCAAAATAACAAAAATGCTGGATTTGATTATATCTGTTATAACACTCATGCTTCTAGTTTCTACAATATACTGTTCATTTTTTTTCCAGGATGTACAGCACAAGGCCAGTCCTTCAATAGCAAAACCTTTAGCGAGATGTTGCAAACTTGTCCATACCTGTGTGATTGTCACAAAGTCATTCTGGAAGCTGAAAAAAGATATAAAAAGGAACTTAGGAAGTTGAGGTTTTGTAACAGCAGTAGTTATGCAGCTTATGAGAGTAATTAATAACTTTTTTTTTAGTAGTTGTAGCTATTGTTTTGAATCATTTATTTTTTAGACTTGATTCTGATCTTCTAAGTCTTATAAATGCTGATATAATTTGTTTGAGACTTGTACTAAATGACAGTTGAATTAGCCACTTTTGAGAAGTAGCTATCATGTATGTCGTGGCAGTTCTGATGCATCCTCATTATAGGTTTTGATGAGACTCTAGGTCCACTTCGCCGGGGTTAGTCAGGTATTAACAGAAATGTATGTATTAAGTCGCAATAAATGTGATTAAGCTCCTTACATTCTAATGTTACATCCTAATAGACAAGAGGCCTAAGTATTGGTCAATGAAGTAGTCAAGGGAAAGTGCAGCCTATATTTTTGTGTTCTAAAATAAGAAATTTTTTTAATTCAACAATTGCTGCCAGCATTTGCACTAGCATACATCTTATACTTTCCAGAAATACTGTTAACACCGGTAAATAAAGGAAGATTACACAGAGACACATCAACTTTTCAGAGAAGAAAGGAAAATTTCCAAAGTAAGGGTCCAGTTCTGAAATTAATGCAGTTAATGTATCTGAGTGCTTCTATTGCAGGACTTTCACAAGAGCATTTGGCTAGAGATGATGATCTTGCTGTGGATACTGTCCAGATTCTTATTGTGAACAGGACAGAAAATGCACATTCTATAATCATTGTTAACTTTGTTGTTAACTAATGTGTCTACTTGGCACTTGCTTTGTATATACCAATTTGAAACCTCTCACAGTCACTTATATGCCCTCCACTATTTTGGCATTTTGTGGCCTTAAGTGATGCATAGTCAGGATCTAAACATAGTGTAGTTGTATGTTGCTTGATTCAATGTCATTCTACTCTCTAGCAGTGTTACCCTACTAGGCTTGCTTCTGCACATGCCTGGAACTCTGCTAAGGAACTGAACCTCTGTGTGCCATACAACTAAAAGGGTAAAAATTAAATAAAAATAACAATGCAAGTGAAAACTACATACCAGAAAACTAAATAAAGAAGCTCTGCTTGCATGTCATGAGGAGATGAGTAAAATTCTACTGATAAGGTAGAGCTGCAAAAGTGAATTTCACTTTCATCATTATTAAATACATTTCTGATAATAGACTGATTTTTCTTCAGGTTCACAAATGAATTCATTTGACCGTGAAAGACATTGAAATCTTCTAAAAATAACTGTTTATTTTACCTCAAATACCACAGTTACCTTTAACAAATAAAACAATCTTTTGAAGTAAACTGGATTTTTCCAGTTTTTCTTCCAAGACCAGATAACAGTACAGCTCAGAAGATGGTTTTGCCTTAAATTTTAATTGCTAAAATATTACCCATGTTTTGTGCTTTTTCAAGATAAATACATAGCTTTTTGTGTGTGTGGGTTTTTTTTAAGGTATACTTTTGACTCCAATTAGAAAAAATGAAACTGATGCTTCAAACAGAGATGAACACGGTAATAATACAGGGATGACTGAAAAGTATAACTTGATACCTACATATGAAAGATGTAAGTATTACAAGAAAAAAAAATCATTTGTACTGCTAGAAAATTAATTTGTATAACTTAAAGATGAAGTTTGCCTTTAGGTCATGGTGTTGATAGGAGCATCTGGGCTTGATACTAGAGAGAAATGGTTGAGAATTTTAATACTTTTTCCTTATATTTTCAGTTGTAGTATTGTTTATGTTTGAGTAGATTCCTGTTACTTGTTAGCTGCTTCTAAAGCCTAAATCAGCTAGCATGTTAATGTCACAATGATAAGATGATACTACTTTGCTTGTTTGATTATTAGTAAATATTAATAATGGAATATTTATTTTCAATATTATTAAAAGAAATATGCCTTCAAAATGTGACATTTTACAGCAGATTTCAGTTAGTTTAAAATAACTAAGATGAGCTTAGTTATATGAGATGAGCCTAGCTATGTTATAGCTCTCCAAAAAAAAGATGCTAACTTGAAAAGACAAAGCTAAATGTGCAACCAAGAGTATCAGTGCATACAAACACCTGTATATATTAACTCGACAAAGATGAGGCAAGTTATGTGTACCCTAATTGTACCCTCACACATTTATAGATATCCAAATAAAACCATTGTGAATTGCATAATTTCTTTTAAGATCACTTTCAACAGCAAGCCAGTACCAACTGTGCAATATTTTATGGCAACACTTTTTCCTCATATTTTCTTTCTTTGTCTCTCTCTATAGAGGTAGGAAAAAAACCAAAGCTTATCAATTACATCTTTCAAGAGTAATATCTACAGAGTAATTCTACAGTAATTTTTGACACAGAATGTTGAAGAACAGCAAAATTAAGTGAGGTTTTGTAATAACATGATCTATTAGAGTTGTTTTGGGCTTCTCTGGACTCATGTTTTTCAATGCTAACATTCACCTACAGTAATGGTTAGGCTTTGCAAAACTAAAATTTAATGTAATTGGCTAACTTTTTTTAATAATAATAATATCTCTGAAGTAAAATCTGAAGTAAAAAGCATTTTACCAGCAAAAGTTTTTTTGGTTGTTGGTTTTGTTTTTTTAAGTGTCAGCCTCCTCTGTCATTTCATTTATGTGTTATGTGGTACTTAACCTGACTTTTTGTTTGAGTCTTTTACAGTCTGTTTCCTACCATTTGTAGGAAAGGTTATGTTGCTAAAATAAGTTGATGTTGTTCTGTGTGTAATTTTTTTCCTCCTAATCAGTGGAATGTTTATACCAGCTAAAATACTTTGTCAGGTATTTAATGTACTGTATATTTAGGAAAATAGTGTATTTTGATGGAAGTTTAGATTAAATGTTTATTCTAGGTTATGCAGTCAGGTCAACAATTAGGAGAACTTGCTTTAAAGTAGAATGATTTAAGAGTATGCAAAGGTCACAAACGCTTCCAATTTTTTTTTTAATACAAATGCTAATAACTATTGAATTTGAGCATACAAGTGCAGAGAATGCACAAGAAATTTCATGTGATAGAGAAATTTCTAGACAGTAGATTATTGGATGTTTTCAGAAAGAGAACAAGTTTTGCTTTTTTTATTCCTGTTTGTAATTAATT
The DNA here is from genome assembly GCA_003342815.1 of Eudromia elegans. NCBI lineage: Eukaryota > Metazoa > Chordata > Aves > Tinamiformes > Tinamidae > Eudromia > Eudromia elegans. The sequence continues at coordinate 87,217 of PTEX01000488.1, forward strand.
CTACATAAGACCAAGTAAATGTGTAATGGAAAGCACCAAATATATATGTGTGTACACTGCTGAATTTAAGTAGGTATATCTTACATTATTATAATCAATAAATTGAAATAGCATGTGGAAATGCCATAACTTTTGAATAAAATATTTGAATGTGGTCCAGCTAATGCATTTCCTGAATATTAGTAACTGGGAAGATATCCATGGACCTGTGTAAAATAGTTTAATGTAGAATGCAGATACTAACATATTTACAGTTTAAAATTGGAAGACTTCTAGCAGGCATCATGCTGATATAATAAATAGGTCTTTTAATGTTTCTACTATAATATTTATGTTACTAATATTAAAGTATCTTCATAAATCAGAAAGGTGTATTAAGATACCTTTGGCAAAGGTCTGATCCTATAAACATTTCTGAATGGAGCTATTCAAAGTGATATAGTTCAATGTTGGCATATCTATTTGCTATTTGTGAGACAAGGGAAATGACATGGGAGTGGTGCATGCAGAAGGACTTGCTCAGCTGTTTATCTTGCCAGGAACCCAAAAGCTAATCTAGATAAACTTTTACTTTACTCTGTCAACATGTATGCATTTAGGAAATCCGTACTATTCTGGCCTAAGTATATTTCAAATGGAGAGAATATGTGACCTGCATGCTGTCTCTAACTCCTTCTTCCAAGCTGAACTAATTCTGCAGTGGCATCAGCTTGCTCAGCACTTTGTGAACTTGAATTTTGCAGGTCTCCAGTGGTGGAAGTCCAGCACCCACCAATGCACTGAAGTGGAGTGCAGTGCTGTGGAGAACTCATGCAAGTTGATTTCTCTTTGTAAAATCAAAATGTGACAAAATCTTGCTTTTCTTGGCATAAAATGCTTTGACATCTATACCTAAGATGAATTACAAAAATCTGTAAGAATGACTAACACTTTTTAAGCTTCTTAAGCCACCCAGCACAGTATGTTAGCACTTTGAAAAGCTCGCTTCACTAATAACTGTGATTGCATTATGAAGGAAAAGACCTTTCTAGAGAAAATAGAAGTGGCATTGTTAGCCATTGGATGAGGAGGAGGATGCAAGTAGCAAAAACTTACTTCTGTTGAATAAAACTGTATCCTCTAGGCTTTCACCTCCTAATACACATGCATTAATTTCGACAGTAGCTATTGTATCTGATTTATAGTTACTTTAAGAGTTATTTTAAGAACTGCTTCTTTGCGCTGCATCACGGCGCGTGCTCCCTCGGCGTCCTACGTGACCGTTAAACGTCTCCCCGCGGCCAGCCCCACCCGACTGCGGCAGCGTGGGCGCCAGGGGGCGCTGCGGCGGGCGACGCTGCCCTGCGCGAGGCGGGCGCGGCGGGGCTGCCGTGGCGCCGCCT
>PTEX01000488.1:88653-178183 GCA_003342815.1 Eudromia elegans
GCAGGGCGCGGCCGGGGCTGGGGCCAGAGCTGGTGGCCAGGCGGCGCGGGGCGGGAGCGCGGCGCGGGGCGCTCGGTGGCCCCGCGTGAGGTCACTCTTTGTGGTTGCGGCTCGCAAGATGGCGCCGGTGCTGGCGGAGAAGAAGCTCCTGGGGCCGGAGGGGACCGGCGGCGCTGAACTGCCCAGCGGGGAGGAGGAAGGGCAGAACCTCTGGTGAGCGCCGCGCCATGGGGGGAACGCGGTTCCTAGGCAGCCGGGCACGGGCGGCCGCCCGCCCGCCGGCCTGCTCGCTCCTGTCACGGCGGTGCCCGGCGGAGCCGCCCGCCCGGCGGGGGCCGCGCTGGCGGAAGCGGCGCGGGGCTGGGGCCGGGGCGCACTGCGGCCCGACGCTGAGGCCGCTGCTGGGGTCGACCTTGCTGCCGCGGGGCCCGGCCAAGGCGGGGCAGAGCCTGCGGCCCCGGCCCGTGTAGCACAGGAAGCGCGCGGGAGGGTCCGGAGCCCCTCACTCCCGAGCGGCAACTGCTGATCTGCGAGAGACCCTTTTTTATTTTACTTCCTTTTCCGATTTTAATGATAACGAGCGAGATAATGATAACGTGTTTACAAGGGACAGTAGTGGATTGTGGGAAAGCTTAGTCATCAGTTGAAGTCAGTTTTCCTTCATGGCAATACTATGCCTTATGAAGAGAGAGAAGTTTCAGAAAGTGCTATTGCCTGAGGCTGTTCGGACACGGCAGAAACTTCCCTCTGCCAAGGCTCCATTCGAAGAACTGGTCCTGGAAAACATTCCAGAGCACCTGGCGACAGCCACCCATTTACTTTGTAGGGAAGGATGCGTTCAGGATGGTCCAGGCCCAGGTTGCCGATGCTGTCGATTGTGCAGCATGTGGGCCCTATGTGTCTCACAGCCTGCTAATAGCCTGCTCCTTTCCAGGTCGTCCATCCTCAGCGAAGTGTCCACGCGTTCGAGGTCTAAACTGCCATCGGGCAAAAATATTCTGGTTTTTGGTAAGTAGTTTATATAAGCGCTAGGGTTGCTTCTTTTTGTAGAAGCTGAATACATACATGTGTTTAAAATATAATAACCCTAGTTACTAGCTTAAGTAGCAGGGAGAGTTTATCTTGTTTAAAAGTGTAGATGATTGCCCATTTAACTGTCATGTATCAACTTAGCTGTACAAGACAAACTAAACTGAATGATTCAAGTATTGTTTGCATAACTAAATACTGACATTAAGATCAGTTTTTGAAAAATGAGTTTATTTCTGGGTGTCAGAAAAGTCTGATAGTGTTCCACACTGACACATATAGGTGTGGTTTATTACTATTGATTTAAATGGTGAACTTTATTGTACAACAAAAATGCCAAAACTATTTCGTTTTGTTATATGCTCTTTAATCAAGCTATCGAAAAAAACATATTTTTCATCGCTTGTCTTGACCTTTGTTGCATGTATTCCTGTGCCTTTTCATAGTCAGAAATAATGTGAACCAATTGATGCATCCATTTGTTAAAATCAGGTTATGTAATAAGGGATATGGTATTCCAGTGTCGAGGCTGGCAGATTTACTTTCAGGTTTATGCTGCTATTGGATTCTTAATATAGTTTAGACAAATGGTCCTTCTTTATGTCTGTGTTGGTATGAACTGGCAGATTCAGCTGGAAAGTAACAATTCAGCTCAAATAATATAGTTCAGAAATAGACAATAATAAGTTTAGTAAGCACCTTTCAAAACTTTTTTACCAAAGTAAAATTGATTTTGAATGTGTTTTTTTTCCTGTAAAAACTTATTGGCAGGTGATGATGGTTCAGGTAAAACCACACTTATGACTAAAATACAGGGAGCAGAGCATGGCAAGAAGGGAAGAGGGCTGGAATATTTATATCTAAATATTCATGACGAAGACAGAGATGGTAAGTTACATTTTATATGTAATCTTTCTGCTGTAATTAAGTAGGTGACTATCTTTTTTTCTTCCCCCTTTTTTTTTTTCAGTTGTAGTTTTGTCACTGTATTTTAGGTTATATCTATGTATCTGGTTTCAGTGTTAGCTTTCTGTTTATGCTTAATGAGCAATGTCACTTTCTTAAAAGTGAAATGCTTTTTGCTCCCAGAGCGTTCTCTCCCTATTGCCGTTATCACAGTTTGACCTGTGTGGGAGGAAGCAGCACACTTGAGCAGCTCCCTCAGGATCTGTTTCCTTTCAGGACAGATATTTTTTGCTGATGTTGACTAACTAGCAGATCAATTACCATCAAGTCCCAGTATGTGAAGCGATAAAGCGATGCATTTGTGAGGACTTAATTCTAAATACGGGTTTTAGGGTTACGGTCTTTAGAGATTTCTTGCAGGAGCTTACCTGAAAGTTGTGTTTGCTATGTGTAACTGAGACAGTCTATTGCTCATAACTGAATGAGCAAAGAACAGAACTTAAGACTGACAGAATCAGTATTTCCTTTCATCAAACTCGAGAAACTTTTCTTTGTCCCCATCTTTCTCTTTCTTGTGGTTGAATGCTGCACCCCAATGTGTGAGGGGCAAGATACTGTTTACAGCAGGGGAGCAGCAGGGTCTGATGATCATGCCATTAATAGGAATGTTCCTCTAGACATGAAGAAATGGGGAATGAACTAGTTATCTTTGCTCCTAAATCTGCCTCTGGACATACTGCCAGATCTGTGTGTGTTAATTTTCCTCTTTGTAGCATGAGATTTATGCAACTCGTCGTCTTCTGTGTTGTCAGCTCAGAGGTGGGAAACAGTAAAGGTCACTTGTCTCTGCTCTTGAAAATAGGTAAACTCTTGTAACAGTGTTTCAGCAATGGAAATGTACTGCAAGCTTGTGAAGGTGATTAAGTACCGAATGTGACTGGTTGTTACGGAGATTGGTGCTGTGCTCACATGATAATCAATTGCCCTTGGATGCTAAGGTAGGCACCACTGAAGGATGAGTACGTTGCTTGTTTCTTCAGTGGCCGTCTAACCTGGCAGTTCTGAGAAAGTCCTCTGTGTTGAATATTTCAGTGCTGAGGTTGTTCTTGGCTTCTTCAGGTTCTTAGTGCAGATGCTTTCTCACCATGGACAATCTTCCTCAGTACTGCGTAAGTACTTCAGTGGAAGAAAGCTGCCATTACAGCTGCCAAAACAGCCTGTGATGTCAGCCTTTTTGCAGTTCCAAAGGAGCTGGTATTATAAGCAAGCAATGTTTGGTGTGACTTTGTTCCTGGTGCTATCAAACTTCAGATATTTTACTACTTTAGAAATATTTTGGGGCTATTTCTGAGCATCTGAAAGTGTAAAGTACTTCTGGGGGTTAGGAGAAACTCCCAAGACTCCCAACTCTGGCAGAGAAAAGAGACTTTTTTGACTAGCAAACTCGCCCTGAAAATTCAGGTCCTCATGCATCCCTTTAATGGGCGGGATAGGACCTAATAATACCTGCCTTTCCCTTCCTGTCTTATTAGTGTCATCAGTAAGCAAAATAAATAGCAAAGTGGGTCAGGACCTACCAGCAGAAAAAAAACCCCTACTCCTTGTTCTTAAGAACTTTTTTTTTTTTTTTTTTTTAAACAAACCTCTTTGCATACCTTATTTACATGTATGCCCAGGTGCATGTTCGTGAACAAAGCCTTTCAACTGACCTATAACTGTAGGAAGCCATTAAGAGAGCTTCAGGAGCACACTAGCACTGTTACTTCAACACCAGTAGCTGAAACCCCATAGTGGAGTACGCGGGTGGTTGTCTTCATTCCCTGATGCTAGGAGAATTCTTTGCAGTTTTATTTTTTTCCTTTTGAAGCTGTTTAATTTTTTTAAAAAATGTATTTAGTCATAGTACTGAGTTATTTTCTAGCTTCCCGTGAAAATCTTAAGGGGATTCATCCCTGTCTTGCTGGTTATTTCCTCCGTAGCCTCTCCAGATTCTTTCCCATGATCTTCCCATGTCTCCTTTGTCCTTCCTGTATTTGAGGTAGAGTTACTCTAGATGGCTGTATACATAACTTAATTCATACTAATTCTTATTTTTCCCCTGTAAGGGGGAAACTTCCTTAATTTTCTATTATAGGAAAGTTAAGCAAATAAATAACCATTTTAAAAAAATACTTTTTTTTTTTTTTTTCTAGTATACGTGCCCTGTAACTCTTGAGTTTTCACAGTCATTTGCCTCTTGACAGTAGCTTTTATGTAGCTTGGATGAAAGGATGTGTATGTAACCACGAACTTGCTAATTGACTGGATCATATCTATTTCTGTCAGACTTGAGCCGTTTGATATAACATTCACTGCTTTGGTTCGTAGGTCTTAGAATAAGTCCACTATTGAGTCTATACCTGAAAAAATTGTCATCCTTAGAGTATTATCCTAGATTCTACCTAGGCTAAGGGATTTGTTCAAGAAGAGGTTTGGAGCCATCTGACAAGCTATCCTGAGAAAGAGAGAGAGGATTCTTCTAGATCATTAGTCTCAGGTACATTATCCTTGGAGCAGATGGCTGCTTCTACATACATGATACTTTAGCTCATCTGAATGAAAGCATTTATGGCACTAGCTGTAAATTTAACTTCTACTATTAAGTGACCTTGAAGCTCAGGCCCCAGAATCCTGTGTTAGTGGAATTTGCCAGGAAACGTGGTAAGATTTAATTTTTTTGCCTTTGTGATGAGCAGATGGTTGGTAACACTGTTAGATAGTCAGCTTTTGAGAGCTGAGGGTCTTGCTGCATGGAATGTGGAAGAAATGTTCTGCATAATGAGACCTGTGCTTGAAGTGCAAGTTTCAGAATCTCTTGCAGTTGTGGGGTTAAAGGGAGGTTGTGCAGCAAGACAGTGAGATGTACTCCAGTGACTGGTATGTGACTCGTTTGGTAGAGTACTCTGTAGGTTAGCAGACAATTATAAACACCGCAGGGAATTTTCAGTTGAGCTGCATCAGATCACAGATGCAGTGCAGTTGCCTCTGACTATACCATGCCAAACATGCGGATAAAGTAGAACCATTGTTACCATTGTTACACTGCTACTGTTTTAAAAAAAAATCAAGTAGGCTTTTTTGTTTGGTTGGTTGTTTTTTTTTGGTTTTTTTTGCTTTAGGTTTGGACTGTCCTCATATGCATATTCCAGTTGAACTGGTTGTTCCTGCATGAACCAAGTGGTGCTGGTACACTGATTTCTAATGGGCAATTGGGTTTCTTGAAAGAAGAGTTTTCTCTCTTCTGCCTCTTTCAACAGCTTGATTCAAGGATATATGTTTTAAATAAATGTCATTAACTCTGTTAAAATTTTGAATAAGTACTGAATATGTACTTGCAGTTCACAGAATCAACTACATACAGTAATGTTCCTCTAGTGTGGAAAACAATTTCCATGGCTAAAGGGATAATGGAATTTTGACATAATTTAGAAATGGCCATTTGTCAGTTAATGCAATAGGCTTTAGTATGTAGCAGCAGTTTTTCAGCAGGATGTGATAATTGTTTGCACTGTTTTATCATCTCGTGTCATAGCCCCTACAAAAGGTAGAATTAGCGTTCACATCATATGACTAGCTGGGAACCTGATGGGGTGCTGACAAAGTTGAATTTGCCTTCAAGTCCTTGCCAAAAATGTAAACAAACACCACTCTATTTCTAAGGACATTTTTAAATTCACAGTAAGTGAAAATCACAGACCATACTGATGGTTTTCCTTTTACTTTTAGACTGGAAGAAAACTTTTGTTTTCCTAACATGTTACCCTTAAGAAATTAAGTCCCATATTTTGTGGACATTAAATGTACATTCTTCCTGGCAGACTGATTTAATCTAGCTAGTAGCTAGATCTCCATGATATAGATGTTAAATAGAAACAGAGCCCTTAAAAAAGATGAAGATACATAGGAAACAAAACCTCTGTAACCCTTTAGTTATACCAAACTTGACTGATTTGGTGATCTAGTGCATATATCTCAAAATACACCTATCTTGTATTTAATACCTGTGGAAACTCGTTGTTGATAACCTAAACATAAACTTTGACAGGAATAGAACAAACTGAAAATTGTTTTTTTTTTTTTAATGTCAACTCTCCATCCCAGCTGTGTTCTTTTTATTGTTGTCTTTCAACAAAACCTGTCCAGTCACTATTGAAACAATGAGGTAAGAAACACAAAAGCTAAAATGCAAAATCTTCAACCCAGTATTTGTTCTCTAAAAAGCTACCTGCAGAAACCAGTGTTAAATCAGCATAACTTAAGAGCAGATAGAACAGCTTAAAGCACAGCTATTAAGTTTGATAGCTTGTAATTTTATCCTATGTTTACTCCTCCTACTTCTGTCCCAGATACCTAAGCTGCTTATTACTTATATCTTGTTTGTGGATTACTTCTGTTGTGAGATGTCTTCAGTATGGTAAGACAGCTTATATGTCTGTGTGACACCTAAGGCTACCCTGTGGGCTCAGCTGTAAAAATCTCTTGAACTTCGAGTTACATATCTGTAACATATATCTGTGGTTTACTTAGAGTGTACATGTTTTAAATTCACCAAGGCAGTATCTCAAAAGCATCACATCAACTCTCCTTAGTAAAAGCCAAAGAAAAGATGTTGTCTTTAAAAGATACTGAACTGAGATAAATCTTGTTGAACGGAGACACCTACAGAGTAATTTGGCATTTACATGTACATCTATACTAGAAGCAAACAGGCAAGACCTGCTGATAGCCAGGCTCTAATCTACCATTTAACACTGTAATATGCTCTTGTATTTACTCATAAATTTGCAAAGCAAAGAGTGAGCATCTTTGGAGTTACAGCTGTACCTTTTTTTTCCAGATCACACTCGCTGTAATGTTTGGATTCTGGATGGAGACCTATACCATAAAGGTCTGTTGAAGTTTGCAGTTTCTGCAGAATCCCTGCAAGACACCGTTGTAGTCTTTGTTGCAGATATGTCTAGACCTTGGACTGTTATGGAGTCTTTACAGAAGTGGGCCAGTGTCTTGGAAGAACACATTGATAAGCTGAAAATTCCTCCAGAAGAGATGAGGGACATGGAACAGAAGTGTAAGTCTTCATGAATCCCCATATTCTTGTCCTTTTCTACTGGTTCTAGAATCCTTAGGGTAGCTTTCTAAGCCACTTTTTTTCCCCCAAAAACCTTCTTTTGTAATAATAAAATTGACTAAAAGTTACTTTGCAATTGTGATTAGAACTCAAATCACATTCAAAATTGTGATTAGAATTCAAATAGACTTTATTAGGCTTTAAAAGAACTCTTCCATTTTTGCCATGCTAATAACACTTAAGGTGGATTAATGATGTGGGTTTCTTGCAATGATGAGATCTTGGTCATTTAATTTTTTTTCTTTTTTTTTTTTTTTTAATGAGAAGGCAAATTCTTAAAAAGAAGCTTTTGGTTTTCCATATTTTGGTACAGAATCATGGCTTTAAAATAATGACAAAAATCCATAGAAAAACAAATGCATCCTTTTTTTTCCCTCAATATTCTGCCAGGTCTCATTCCCTGCTGTGCTTGTCTTCCAGTAGATTTTATTATTATTTCCCTGTCAGGGAATATTTCCTTTTGAGGCTCAGACCATGATCTCCTGGTATGTCTAATTGTCTCTCAGTATAGCTGTTCCTCCCATGTGACTTCAGGAATGTTGTATAAATTAACCTTCTTTCTTGGCATATTGATGCCAGGAAAAACTCTGGCTCTGGCAAGCCATTACCATTGCAGGATTGTCTCCTGGAGTTTTGATTCTTTTTGTTTTTATTTATTTATTTTTATTCATAGTGAATTACTCCAAAATAAATTCCTTCGTTGGAAAAGATCTTAGCAACATGCATTCCTTTTCAGCTGAGGTGTAGGTTTAGGCTGAACCTGCCTGGGTGCTGCTTTTGTTCATGGCTGGTGACTGGCTGTACTGGAGTGTCTAAGCCTTATAAACACTGCCTAGTAGCTTCCTTAAATTCCCTTTAGGGAGTACTGTAATCTGTTTGGCATGTGAACGTTCAAATTTATCTTTATAGCTAATCTGTTTTCTTAACGTTAAATATTGTTTCCAAAAAGGGTGATGCTTACAGCACACCACTTGGGAGTTCAGTCCTCAGGACTGAAACTATTTGGGGTTAGATAGTCAGGTATTAGTTTAAATAAATAAATAAAAATATAAAATCTGGCAGCTTTATAAGAGAGAATGGGTGGGGAGCAGCAGTCAGCAAGATAATAGGGGAGGACAGAAAGGCTGGTTTTAGTTACTTCTAGTCTCAAAAAGGACAGTTAACCCAGATTTGTATTTTGCTGAGACATACCAAAGTTTACGACAATCCAAATAAAGGCAGAGATTTTTGTGCACTTGAGAATGACTTTTCAAAGGAAAAGTGTTCTTGGTTTCACTAAGAGGATAGGATGGAAAAGCATGTTACCGTTAGGGCAGCACTTTAGCACAGTGTTTGGGGAATCTAGAAGACGTTTGAGTAGTATAATAGAGATTTATAAATTAAAGAGTCTTAGAGGTTACCAGTTTCTCTTGCGCTTTATTAATAGAATTGAGAGTTTGCAGGACTGTGCTGCCATCCTTTGGCTGAGCCGTAAACTTCACCTCAGCATGATAGAGGTAAAACAGGGCTGTCTCTGTTGAAAAGCTTTCCACATCTGTTCTGACTGTATAGGACACTTAAGCCATCTCTCATGCATATCTCTTGAGTTCTTGCATCCAGACTATGCGTCAGGTCAAATCTGTTTTCAAGACTTTGGCCATCACAGTTTGTAAGTTTCTTACCAGCTTAATTGTTCCAAAAGTAATTCCTAGTATAAATAAGACAACTCCCTTGGCAGTATAAAGCACATAGCCATGAAGACACAGACATTTCTTATCCCCAAGAAAGCTATATCAGCATAGTTTTCCATACTAAATTTCTCCCCCATATTCTTTCTAGAATAAGCCATTACTTAATTGACAGTGATTTGTGTTTTTAATAGCTGATTCAGTAAGTTCACTAATCAAATTCATATGTAAAGTTGGCAATCAAAACACAGAGAAAGGTTGTAGAATGGAAATACGTCCCAAACCTGTACTGGTAAAGCCACATTGTAGCACAGTGTCACATGGATGTCTGTGTTCTTAGGCTTCAGCTTATATAACTGTATTCCTTTATACTTGCTTCTAGATTTCAGCTGAGTCATATGTACCAAGCTGGGTATCTGCACTTTCTATTATTCCAAGCAATTCCAGTATACAGTAAACCTTGTTAATAAGAAGAATCTTTTTCATGTTACCTGACAGGCTGTTCTTTCTCACTTGCTAGGATCTTACTGCCAATTTCCAGAAATCCTTTGTTTGCTCACCGCTTTCTGCTGAGTTGAACTTTCGACTGCTTGTCTTTGCCTTCAAAGTTTTTGTGGCCTTTCCCCACCCAGCTTTTTGTCCTTTGTTTGCCATTTGAGATACTGACTCTTGACTTTACTGGGTGGATGATGCTAGGCTCCATCTGATGTATGAGGAATTTTGCCTTTTTGATGAACTGCCTCCAGAATAGGAGGGCAAGACACATATATGGAAGCAACAGACTACTATGAAAGAAACTGGATTATTCAGAGTACACCAGAAGCATTGTCTGCACTACTGGCTATTGCCGAACTGTTTATGTATAATTTTTAGAACTGGGCGTGTTCCTTGTTTAAAAACTTGACTAATGTGGGTGAAATAAATTATGTCAAATGTTCTAACTTCATTCAGATAAAAAAAATGGACAAATCATTGTTTAATAGATACATACTTATGTATGTGTCTATTATTCCAAGGAAAGTCTGTAAAAAAAATCACTTTCTTTTTATTTGCATCCATAGCAGAGCAGAAAAAAATATCAAAAGTCATGAAATGCAGAAATGAAGTATGTTGGTAAAGTAGTTATTGTATTAATTTCTTTTGGACTATTCAGATTTAAAATAGTGATAAACAGATTGGAGATTTTATTGCATCTAGAACAAGAAAACTTAAGAATAATTGAATTGCTTTCATGGCTGATGCTTCATTACAAGTCACTTGCTCCTGTGACATGATATCTGTTCTTGTAGTTATTTTTCAGTAGCTCCGTGGAAATAAGCAGTGCGTGAAGAGAAACATAAAACACTAAACTTACATTTACTTGCTGTGTCAAATACAAAAATACTAATTTACCCATTAAATATAAATAAAGGTGTATATATAAATATAAAGATGTGACAATCTTTATAGCTAAATTAGAACACTGTAAATGAAGCATCTTCTTTTTTTTATAGCATACGATCAATTTTTAAATGTAATAGGCCATTCTTAGTGCACTTGGCATTAATGGTAGACGGCAGAGTATTAGCTGCATCTTTTTAGATGACTAGGCATTTTTTTCTGGCTTGTGTGCAGTGTTTTATTTATATTTCCTGTTCAAGCAAAGAAATTTAATACTATGCAGACTCTGACCACTTAATGTTAATTATGTGGAGAAGAAAATATTCATAGTTGTCCTTTCTTTTTTGTGTTTTAGAAAGGTTTATGCAAGCAGTGTGAGTACATGATGAACTTTATGTCCCTTAAAAGTTTGAAAGTGGAGATCAGGTGAGAAAGTGATAGATACGGAAGGTGAAGAAAAGGTTTGTTAAATTAATGTCTGACAAACTAACATATAAGCTGAAATGGACTTTTTTTATTCCTCTTAGAATGCGTCCTGCTTGTGAGGGGTAGCCTGACAACACTTGTGATTCAGGTGTATTTAGATATAACACAACTAAGCTTTGTATGGAAATGAGGAGTGAGTAAGAGTCTTGAGAAACTGTTTAAGGGCCTGTTGAAAACCAGCATTGAAACCAGGTCAAGTAATTACAGAAACAAATGCATTTATTTTCAAGATTCATTAGTTGGAGGTTCTTGAGATAGATCATAATTGTATTTACTTGTCCAGTGGAGACTTCTGCTAGCTGGAACAGAGAGAACCCAGGAGCATTTCTCAGTACAGATGCCTCATTAATGAACCACAGCAGTCGTTCATATCACAGGGGATGTTATGTTTTCTCCCTATATGGATCAGTCTGAGTGAGATACAGCATCACTACTGGCCTGCGTTGAATGTTGAGCGGCACTGTTTATCCCTAGGGAGAGGTATGAGTTGGAAATTTCTGCTTTCTAGCGTGGTAGTCTTTATTCATGTCAAGCAAATATCCATGAGGATGTGCCTCAAACTTCTGAAATTTCTCTATTGCATTTGTTGTTATTTAAGTTAGTAAAACTGCTGAGATAACTTGAATTACTGGCTGGATGGCTGAGCTCAGAGGGTCGTGGTAAACGGGGCCAAGTCCAGTTGGAGACCTGTGGCCAGCAGTGTCCCGCAGGGGTCAGTGCTGGGCCCGGTGCTGTTCAACCTGTTCATCAATGACTTGGACGAGGGCACAGAGTGCACCCTGAGCAAGTTTGCAGGTGACACCAAACTGAGTGGAGTGGCCGACGCTCCAGAGGGCTGTGCTGCCATCCAGAGGCAGCTGGACGAGATGGAGAGTCGGTCGGAGAGGAACCTCACAAGGTTCAACAGGATGAGTGCAGGCTCCGGCACTTGGGGAGGAATAACCCCAGGCACCAGTCCAGAATAGGGGCCAACCTGCTGGAAAGCAGCCCCGCGGAGAGATGTCTGCGAGTCCCAGTTGAGAACAAGTTAACCGGGAGGCAGCAATGGGCCCTCTTGGCCAAGAAGGCCGATGGGATCCTGGCCTGCATCAGGAGGAGCGTCGCCAGCAGGGCTAGGAAGGGGATCCTGCCCCTCTGCTCAGCTCTGGGGAGGCCACACCTGGAGTCCTGTGGGCAGTTCTGGGCTCCTCAGCACCAGAGAGATGTGGAGCTCCTAGAGAGGGTCCAGTGACGAGCAACAAAGAGGATTAAGGGACCGAAGCACCTATGGTGTGAGCAAAGACTAAGCGAGAGAGGCCTATTTAACCTGGAGAAGAGAAGACTGAGAGGAGGTCTTATCAATATGTATATGTATCTGAGGGGTGAATGTAGGGTAGAGGTGGCCAAACTCTTCTCAGTGGTGGCCTGTGACAGGACAAGGTGTAATGGGCACAAGTGGAAACCCAGGCAGTTCCATGTCCATGTGAGGAAGAACTTCTTCACTGCGAGGATGATGGAGCCCTGGAACAGGCTGCCCAGAGAAGTTGTGGAGTCTCCTTTGGTGATCTTCCAAACCTGCCTGAATGCGACCCTGAGGCACGTGCTCTGGGTGTCCCTGCTGGAGCAGGGGGCTTGGACTAGATGATCTCTGGAGATCCCTTCCAACCTTAACCATTCTATGATTCTATGAATTAGGATGTGATACGTAGCAAGAATGTTTTAAGTAGAAGCTTTTCTTTACAAAATTTGGTAGATTTTATACTAATAAATATCTTAATTCAAAAAAAAATTACTTTGATGTGTACAAGCTAAATAAATTAGCTTGTCTCTTTAGTTTGCCTTATTAAATTGAGAGAAATATTGTGAAATACTGTTACAGTTTTGATTTCAGCAGATAGATGAAAATAATTGGTGTTCACAAATGTATCTTGACAAGAAGATCTGTTTGTCTTCTTTAAGTGATTACTATCATGAGAAACCAGTCTGGTTTAATAGTGACTGGAATAGTCTGGTTTAATAGTGAAATGTGTACTTTAAAAAACATATTTTCTAGTTAAATATTGTCGGATTAACTGGCTTTTCTTGAGACAGTTAATAAAACTCTTAGATATACAGTATGTTTAATATAATTTAAACTTCTAGTTGCTGAATTTGAAGCAGTATTAGAAAAAAGGACGTTTTTGAATTTAGGTAACTGCATTTGGATACTGTTTATTTTGTTGTTTCTTTGGAGATACTGAATTGGTGGGTTAAGCTTTTTTTTTTTTTTTTTTTTTTTTTTTTTTTTTTTAAATGTTTTGTTCTGGTCTAGAGCTCCTTTGTCTTCCATAACACTCACTCTGTTTCCTATATCTAGTGAAAATTGGAGTTTGTGCAGCTTTGAGCAGAAGAATTGTTTTTTGGATGTGCTCTTCCTTTCATATCCTCATTCTGTCACTGAAATGTTTTATATTTTGAAAGGATACAGTGACTTGGCTTCATTTTGCAAGCTCTGAGTTACCAACTTTTCCAAAGGTTTTTATCAGTTCCTAAGCCTTGGAAGTATCTGCTGCAGTCCAGCAGCAGTTCCTTCCCCCGCACATGGGTGGATCAGCTGCACAATGGTCTCTTGGTGAAAGGTTTGGACATTCAGAGCTTCTTCAAAGAGTTCTGCTTTCTGTTCACACAGCCTGCTGTCTGTTTTTAAGATAAAGATGCCTTTGTGGGTACAAATTAGGGTGCTTTGCCTTCCCCCTTTCCGCTGAGGGCTCCACCTGGACAAGAGAGGATAGACAGTTTTTAGGTGGGATAGAAATGACACAGGAGAGCCCTTGGAAACAGGATGCCTGGGAGCAGGCACGTCTGCTAGGAGATAGATTTGGTCTGCAGCTTTCAAGTGGAAAATAAATAAATAAATAAAATAAAGGGAGTAGTTTACATCCTGGTGAACCATGTAAGGATCACAGTGTGCTTCCAAAACAATGTTATTTCTTAGACATATCAGTATTTGATAGCACTTAATATTTCTGGAACCCTTATAATTGCCATACACTGTTGTTTTTTGCTAGACTCTGTTGCAGGTTTTTAGAATGTAATTCAGTCTCTTCAGGTCATGTTTTGAAGTCCTTGAACTGAATATTTATGCAGTATTTACTTCATATATTTATAGGATCTGTCTCTTTTAAGGCAGAAATGTGGAATACTATAAACTTAAATTGAATGGTGCCTTGTCAATTGAGTATAGGTAAGATTGTAAAACTACGCCTGTATCTTCTGTTGTGAACACCTCTGAGATGAAATGCCTTGAATTGAGGAATGTATGTGTATGCTATAGCTCTGACTGCTAGCTTTTTTGTTTTGTAATAGCTCCAAACTGCACTGGATTTAGTTTCATGTAAGTTATGGGTGAGAGTAGTTGTATTTGAAGGCAACAAGCATGTCCTTTATTCAAACATGGATTGTGTTTTCATGTAGTGCCTCATTTTTAAAAAATAGATTTCTAGTTAGTGATAGGCACAATTATTTTAATTCAAATGAGTTGTGATTTAAAAGGGAAAAAAAAAGAACAGTTTATTTTGCCTGATGAAGATCTCTCTCTTCATAGTTATAAAGGAGTTTCAGGAGTACGTGGAACCTGAAGAAAGCTACCAAGGTTCACCGCAGAGAAGAGGCCCCTCTTCTGGTCAAGAGAATGAAAGTGTTTCTTTGCCACTTGGAGAAAATGTGCTGACTCACAACCTTGGTATTCCTGTGCTGGTAGTTTGTACAAAAGTGAGCTTCTAGTTTTGCTTGCTATTATGAAAAAAAAAATTGCTGTTATAAGATGTGCTTTATACAGACAAAAGGATAGAAGTCTGGATTAGTAATAAAGGAATGTCTTTTAAAAGTAGGTTTCTGCCATCAATGTCAATTTTAAGTTTTGAAGGGTAATAATAATCTTGTTATTTGCTCATTGCTTTATATTTTGATTTATTGGTATCATCTTAAAATTAAAGGCTTAAAGTATATGTGATATGTGTGTGTGATATTAAGGAAAATATATTGAGAAGTGCTGGGATTGACTAGCTGCTTTGTTTTTTGTTTTTTTCTCTCTAATAGTGTGATGCTGTTAGTGTACTAGAGAAGGAGCATGATTACCGAGAAGAACACTTTGACTTCATTCAGTCACATATCCGTCGGTTCTGCTTACAGTGTATCCTTTCTTGCTCTGAAGAGAATTACTGAAATAAGGAAGTGTGGAAACATGTTTTAGTGTAGAGCTGCATATGGAATTAACCTGAGAAATTGTATGTAAGAATTGCTTGCTGTTTAGTAATTTGCTGTGTTGTGTTTGTAGTTTAAATCTTTCAAGATGTATAAAGCGTCTGTTAATTTCTAAATTGTGCATAGGATTTTGAGATTATTTTTTTTTTCCTAAAAAGGATTTGTATTGCATTTCTTTAGGTTGTGTGAGTGACTTCTTTGTTTTGTTTTTTAAACCCCAAACCTGCAATTTAAACTTGAAACCATTACAAGATTAAAGAGATTACATTCTTAGAAGGAAGGTACCTGTTCATATATGTTAAATGAAAGCAGTGTGAGTCTTCTAACATTGTTTTTCTTCTCTGAGCGACTAGAGAGAGGAAACTAACCCTGACCAAAGGCTATATTTGGAATTTTCTTTTTGATTTATTACGTAAAATTGGGCTTTTTGATATGTGACCTTTGGCTCTGTTTTTGAAATTCTTACTATCACTCAGGAGAAAAAATACTTTATATAATTTTCCTTAAATGAACAATTAGATGGAGCTGCCTTGATTTATACATCAGTTAAGGAGGAAAAGAACCTTGACCTGTTGTATAAGTACATTGTACATAAAACATATGGTTTTCAGTTTACCACACCTGCCTTAGTGGTAGAAAAGGATGCAGTTTTTATGTAAGTCAGTCATAAAAAAGATTTGATTTTGAACTGTTTTCTATTGAAAGACTGCCATTCCTATAAACACTATGAAGTTGCTACTTTAGTGCATGCTTATTTTATCATGTTATATTCTTAAGCTGGAAATTGGATATGAAATGCTATAACAAACTTAACTTCCATCAGTTAGGAAAAAAAGTGAAAAAACATCTAGAGCCTACTGTTTGGGTCTGATAAAAAAGTGGACTTGAATGGTGTGTGTAATTTTAAAGCTTGCTATGCAACTGCTGAAATACCAACTTAAAAAAAAATTACATGCGTATTTCTTGGATTACTTAACCCAGATTATACCATATAAGTTCTTCTAATATCTTTTGAGTTTAGCTGAAAGTTATGACAGGAGTTTAGTGATCTTTGTTGAAGTCTTTCTTTGGTGATTGGAAAGGACAAACTTTCTTTCAAATTTGTGTGTAGACCTGCTGGTTGGGACAATGAAAAGAAAATTGCCATTTTACATGAAAACTTCACAACAGTGAAACCAGAAGATGCATATGAGGACTTCATTGTAAAACCTCCTGTAAGAAAGGTATGGGGTCCACTGTTGTCTCCTCCATTCCCTGTCCTTTCTGACCTTTCCCACCTTACAGATCAATACAGTTTGCTTGAATGGCTGGCAATAGTAATGTAAGGAACAGTTTTGAAACAGTAGCCTCTTTCTTTCCTTTTGATGACTGAACCATAAAAACAACTCTGTTTCTATTTCTAATGAGAAAATGTGTTGTTCTACAGTTAGTCCACGATAAGGAGTTGGCAGCAGAAGATGAGCAAGTCTTTCTTATGAAGCAACAGGTAGGAAAATCCTTGCTAGACAAGATTTCACATTAAGCTCTCCATTGCTATTGCCCTGTTTTCCATTCCTCACTTACTTCACTAGACATTCACTGTACAGTTTTGCAAATTAAGATGTAATTGTGAATTATGACTTTTAATACACAGAAGTAGAAAATATGGTCACTCGGTGTCCTGGAAGAATAAAAAAAAATGTTGAAAACAGAAAGCATTTCCATTTCAAAGCAGAGAGAACAAACAAATATGAAATTTTGAAGCATAGATGTGTTGCTCTGCAAAAATAAAAATACTTTAAAAACATAATGGCACTGATGTGTTCTGACAGTTAGAGACATTGAAAGACTTTGAGGTCCTAAATTTGGCAGTGCTAAATCTTGTTGTTTTCTTTACTAAAGATTCCGTATAGAGTTTATTGATTGTAAATATCGTAGAAGATTCAGACTTTGATGTCTGGGTAAGACAGAGGACACAAACTTACTCATTTTAACTTTGTCCTCTGATGATGAAGTCTGGGCATCTCTAAATACCAGAGATGAAGTCTATAAATATCAGAAAGTAAATGATTAAATAAATTAATGGTCAGTTAGTTTCACTGTATTCTTTTAGTTTTCCTATTTTAAACAGAGAATGTTTTTTCTGTATTTTAAATCCTTAATGTATTGTTTTTGCAGTCATTCCTTGCCAAGCAGCCAGCAACACCTGCAAGAGCATCAGTAAGTAGATTCTTGAGAAGAGTAGGAGTTTTGGTTATTGAAAAAGGCCATTTGCTTTTCTCATTTAAAAGCATATTCTGGTGAATAGTGAAGGATTCTAATTTCCAGAGATTCAGTTTGCAAATAAAAATTAAAATACATAATTTGCCCGAACCACCGAAAACTCAACATTATATGACAGTAATTTTAAAACCACCGTGGAAACACAGAAATAACTGATTACTGAACTGAAAATCTTCTGTAATGATTTATCTTCTCACTTAATGTAGAGGTCCTCGTCTAAATTCAACTTGTGTTGATCTTTGTCGTTGTTTTGTTCTGTTTCATTTTGTCTTTTTTTTTTGCCAATGTGCATTTACATTGTGGTACCCATATAAATATTTTAAAAAATGTATTTAATGTGACATTTATTTTATGTAATTACTTAATTTAAGTTGTTCACTGACTGTGTGATTTGACCTATCTTGTTTATTTTGCTTAAGGAATCTCCTGCAAGAGGACCAGCAGGATCCCCAAGAACTCAAGGCAGAGCTGGTCCCACCAGTGTACCCAGTGCCTCACCAATAACATCAGTTAAGAAACCGGATCCAAATATTAAAAGTATGAATTAATATTTTTAATATTTTTATCATGTGTTATTTCCCTTTTAAAATTCCTTGATTTTCTGCAATTACGTATAAGCCAGATCAATTTCTTAAGTTGCTGAAACACATTGAATCTGCATAAGTTGGATTATTAGATTGGATATTAAACTCCATGCAATTTTAGCATCTGCATCACTCTGGTATCAATGATCAAAGTCCTTCCTTTTATTAAATGCTTGTCAGGAATATCATTTCCTATAGTATCTGAAATAACTTGGAACTTAGGCACCCACACAAGCCCCTAAGGTGTACCTTCACTTTTTTACTGGTTTCTTCCCTGTCTGTACATTAAGAAACTAGGTAGGACCCATATTGCTTTAAATTGTGTATTTGATATTATATTTCACTTAACACGGATAGTCCTCCAATTCTAGTCTCATCTCACTGTTTTATATCCAAGTTCTGACTAACAAAAAGGAGTGACACATGGTAGAAACTTTATTTTTGTAACAATTTATATTATAGTAAACATAGATGTTATAAATCTTTTAATTGCATGTTGTACATTCATACTTCTGTTTCTTTGCTTCCACATTTAGAAATAGTGAAAGCATGTTTAGATTGAAATTATGTCCCCAATCCCAGTAAAGCAGTAATATGCTTTCAATCTCTGCCTTCACTGAACTATGGACTAATGTATTAAAGTAGGGACTGGGTAAGGGAAGGGCTGTCCGATATTTGAGGCAATATTCAAGGTTTATCTCCTCGATATGAGAATTATATATGTATAGACAAATGACGTTGTGATTTGCCAGTAATAACTATTTGTGATTTATTTGTTATTTAGATAATGCTGCAAGTGAAGGTGTCTTGGCTAGTTTCTTTAACAGTCTTTTGAGCAAGAAGACTGGCTCTCCTGGGAGCCCTGGTGCTGGAGGAGTGCAAAGTGCAGCCAAGAAATCAGGTATTGGATGTGTTTTTGCAGGATGTTTGGGGTATTTTTAATAATTTGGCTCATGGTCTGTATTTAGGCTGATCAGTGAAGTGATAGAACTTGACAAATGCCAGAGCCAAAATAGTGTCCCTGTAAAGAACTAGATCACTACAACTTCACGACTCCGGGACCTCTATTAAATCTGTCATAACTTGATTCACTGAGTAAAATTGTAAACTGCTGGGAAATAAATACAAACGAGTCTAGATTGTATTTAGAAAGTGCTAATTTTTACTTTAGAATTCATTACCTCTTTGTCACTTAAATGTTGTTTGAAAGGAATTCAGTTAATTAGCTTTGAGCAGTAGTTTCAGTAGAAATCAAACCACTGATTTCTCCGCAGAATTCAATGAATTACTTCCCTGAGGTTATTTGCTTATTGGTATAATATTGTAATTCAGCACAAGTGATAACACTGATCAAGTAGATCAGTGTTTTTGTGACTTTGTGTGTGCGCCTGTGTCCTCATTTTATGAGACATTTGTTGAGTGATTGCACTAGTTAGATGAAAATAAAAGAAAGACATCAGAATGTTTGCTGTACAGAATTCAGTTTTGTAAAACACATAGTTGTTCCATCCAAAATTAGAAATAAATTTCTGTGCTGATGCTTTAACTGTTTCATTTTGATATTGGCATTCCTGTCACTCCTTATATCCTGGAATTTTAGTTAATTATTATTTCTCTTCTAAATTTTTGACAGAAGTTCTACCTGTGATCCTAGACTTGTGAAATTGCTAAAAAGATAATGGTGATGCCAAAGCCATAGTTTCTGATGCTCACAGCAGAGTGTAAGGGCCAGACAGTCTGAACTACATATAAAAGTACATATCATGTCAGACACAGTAATGATATACATGATAAGGGAACCAGAACAATTGTTGGAACTTATGTATTTGAACTAAAAGTATTCCCAGAGAAAGAAACAAAGGGTTTTTTTGAGATGAGGAAGAGGTTTACATGCAAAATCTATTCTAGTTATTATTATTATTATTATTATTATTATTATTATTATTATTATTATTATTATTATTATTATTATTATTATTATTCCTGGTGTATATTCTGCATTTCTTAATCCCAGTACTAATTGTCTTGTTCTAGTGGACATGGAGAACAGTGTATCCCTTTTCTCTTTATAGCAGTCTTCTGCATACTTGAAAACTACTGTCCTTTCTTCCTTCACTCTTAGCTGCACTACAAAAATAAAACTATGTAAATACGCCTCTGTTGGCCTTTCCTCATAGGGCATGTTTTTTATGGCACTGATAATTCTTCCTGTTCTTCTTTGGACTGTCTACTGAGGTTACTTTTTTTTTGGTGCCCCAAAATGGACGCAGTACTTCAGAGAAGGCTTTGCCACTTCTGCATAACAATTATTTAGCATTTTATGTATATTTGATTCCTGTTCAAAAATTCTTTACAAGATGCTAGCATTTTTGCATCTATATGGTGTTGATCAGGACTTGTTATGATAATACAGCCAGTTTAATACAGTATCTGCTAGTGGGATTCCTAGTAAGATTTCTTTCTGTTTATATTGTATTACCTGAGTGTTTCCAAAGGTGGTAGTTCTTGCGTAATCATTGTTTTGTATTCTGTTGTTATGCACCATTTTGATCACTGATATAGATTACTTTTTACCTCTAATTATATTTTTCAAAATCCTTTTGTAGTCCCTTCTAAGATGCTTGCCTGTAGATCTGCTAACTTAAGCAGCTGGTCAGAGTGCACTGCTGTTTTAAAATAGTGGCTAGTAGTATGGGTAAGGAAGCTTATTTTAAAAAATACAATACACTGTATTTTCTGAAATATCAGGACTGTCTTACTGTAGTTGTATATATGATGGCCCTATCTGATGTGATACCAACTACTACTCCCTTCTCCACAGGACCCAGTCACAGAAAGAAATTTTGTTGAATTGACAAAACTTGTTTGTAACTGATCAAGGCTGTTTATTGTGCTGATAGGCCCATTGTAAACCCTTTAGACATACCTGCAGTTTCTGGAAAAATATTAGAATAAAAACTAACTAGTCTGTAGTGGACTTGACTCTCTTCTCTTTTTTCCTTGAACATCTTGTGCCTTTCAGGAGATTTCAAAGATTAGTAATGGCTATGTGTATACCTACATACATATATTGTGCTAACGTTAACTTCTAGTTTGTCACTAATTCTCTCCTGATATGTTTAGAAACAGCAGTCATCCATCCTTTTTTATTTTTTTAGATTTAGTTAGACTAGTCATTTTCTTGTCCTCTGTTAGAGTTCTAATTTCCCTGCCAGTTTCTTCTTCATCTTTATGCTTCCTCTTTCTTGAGCTTGAATTACTGTTGTATGCAGCACTCCAGATATATCTTATTGTTGTGCCTGGTATAGCAGCATTGATACTTCTTTGGTGGAAGCACCTTTCCCGAGTGGTCATGGGATCACAGTTGGCTTTTCTTTGCTGCATCCCATTGGCAGCTTATGATCATCCCCGGATTTATGGAACTGAAGAGTCAGCTTTCACTTAAAAGAAAATTTGCCTATTCTTTGCCAGCTGATGTTCTCATATCTTATATTCAACCAATATAAGACTAAAGTTTCCTAAAAAGTTAAGGGCTCCTAATACTGATATTTGAAAAGCTTTCATTTAGTTTGTAAGGCAGCTGATACTGGTGCATACTTTTTAAAAAAAGCATACTTTTTTTTCTGTGAAGGAGTTGAGTAAATTAACTTAAAATGATGATTTTGTAGCCTTATCTATGGCAGTGTCTTTCTATACTAGTAACTATACTAAAATGATCTTGTTAGGATTTAAAATGTTTAATACAACTCTGAGTTTTCGAGAGGCTGCCATTACATTAAAAGAAACCGTCTGTTGCTTCCCCAGCCATTGATGCCTTTGTGGTTGTTGATCTCAATATATCGGTGAGGCTAAATTATTTGTTTCTGCTTTGTTAACTCAAGTTTGAGAGAGCTAGCTTGTCTTGGCAGATGCTGCTATTCTGTCTATTTGCAGGCAGCCAAATTCTTGACCTGTTTTACTTGTCTGTCTACTGGTCTTTCCTGCATGGAGAGATCTTGATACTTCAAAGAACTTCAGTTGTGGGTGGGTTGTGTTGTGGACATTTTTCGTCTCATGGGCTTGTAGTTATATTCACAGGACGATTCTTTCAAATTCTAAGACCTATCTTCACCTTCCTTGTGCAGTAAGTGAGCTTGAGCTCTTGTTCCCTGCTCTCAATCTGATCTAGAAAAGAGTTGTGTGTATGAGCACATAATCCACAATTGATTCACCATGGCCAGTACCATCTTTGACAATATTCTCTAGGAAACCTAAAAGGGGAAAAGTTTTTTTTATTTTCTCAAAACCATCTGCGTGTATTTCTTTTTCTTTGTAAGATGCTTGCCTATTATGATGGTAGGTGAGAGTATTTAAAGCTACGTTATCATAAAACAATTTAGCCATGTTATTTTTTTGGTATAAAATGAGGTAGTTTCAGGAGGCATCTGGCAAGAGGCAGCTGTTTGGTATTATCCTGGAGTCTTAAGGGTCCAGTTCATTCAGCACACAGAAAAACAGACTTTTTTTAGGCCTACTTTTGTTAGAAATTTTTTTTATTTCTTAGTGTTAGAAGGTTGTTGGGATCTTTGTGCATTTGTGCGTTTGTTGACTCAAGGTATGCTTAGCCTGCAAAAAAAAGGGAGATTGTATTGAGGTTATAAATACATTTATATTACAGTTAATATACTGATTTGTAAATTTTGTGTAGGTACTGATGCTTTGAATAGATGCTATTAATAATGTGGCTTATGACTAGTGTTTAAATTGAAAACCTTTTTCAGTGATTAAAGATAACCTCTTAACTTGGTTATGTCTTTATACTTCAGAAAAAATACTTAAATCTTTAAAGTCAAGTCTTGCCGCTTTAATGTTTTCAGCATGTACTCTGGAAAAAATCCACCTAATACTTCACACACGTTTGAGCTGGAAAACAGATGTTTGTTAAATTTTTTGGCTATGTAAGGAATCAGTACATGGTTATATAATCTTATTTTTTGTCTAAAAGTCAAAAGTTTTAGTCTTAAATTTTTATGTACTGTGAGCATTAGAATATATTGTTCCAATTTAAGTGATTAATTTGTCTTTGGGTTTAAAATGTTCAAAATAAGTGAATTAACTCTCAACTGATAGTTCAGCTAGAGAATTGGTATGAAGTTCTGAATCTTAATATAAAAATGTAATATATGCCTTTTCATGAATTGTTTTGGTGTGTCTGTTTCCAGTTGAAGAAGTCCTTTGAAATGAATTCTCTGAGAGATTAAATGAATATGCAATTCATTCCTCTTTTTAAGGGGAAGCATTGGCTGCTGGAATAAAAGAGTTCCTCCTGTTAGCTGTGTGATACTAACACTCAACAAGTTTGGATGTAACCAAATAGATACCTTTTTTTTCGTTTGTTGGTTTGTTTGTTTTGTGGAGAAAAGGACAGAATTGAGAGGGAAACAGGTGCATTATGTACCTTAGAAGTCTCATGATTTAAAAAAAAAAATAGGCTGTAATAAATTGCTTACTATCTGTGCTAAAAGTAGATTTCTGTGCAGGTTTAATTGACAGATTAAAATGACTTTATGAATACTTGTATTCGTTAATTAAAACATTTCCTTTATATTAGACTGCTTAACTCTTGTCATTTTATTTTTAGGACAAAAATCAGTTTTGACAAATGTTCAAGAGGAATTGGACAGGATGACTCGCAAGCCAGATTCTGTGGTAACAACAAACTCTCCTCCAACAGAGAATGAAGCTTGATAAAGTTTAAAAATGCATATGTAAATGACCAAATGACTATGTATATTGATCTGATAAGACCAGGAATTTTCTGCTATGGCAGATGCTATCAGTTTTCTTGAGGCAGGGGAAATGAGCTTACTATGCCATTGCCTTGTCCCAGTAAAAAGTGCACATTCAGGAAGTTTGCATATAAAATCTCTCTGTATAAGATAACCATTTAGAGTTTATATAGGGCAATTCTTTTGATTTTGGAGGTAAACAGGTGCAGCTGCATTTCCTGTTGTGAAGAGCACAGAGAAGCAAAATGCAGAATTCTTAGTAAAATACTAAGACAGACCGCACACAAGGGAAGAAAGAGAAATGAAATCCTTCTTCAGAGCTAATGGATTCGGCTACTTGTACGTTTGCAAATGCATTCTATACTGGAAAGGTGGCGGTGGTGTAACAGAGCATTAACTAGATGAAAGAGGTGGGGAATGCCACCCTAAAAGGGGAAACGGATCTGATTCATTAAGAAGCTAGAATGTTAGATTGACTGGAGAGAGCAATGTTTTTGAATCCTGTGTTCTGCATGGGGTAAATAATCAAAGTTTTAAAAAGACTACTTTGCATTGGAGATTTCCAAGCCAAACACTAAACGTCATGGGAATTTATTTTGTTTTTATTTTATTTTAATTTAGTTTTTAAAAATTCTAAGAGTGTGGATGCCCTTTCTGGCGTAGCTGAAAAAAGGGAGAACCTAGAACTTGTTTAGATCCAAGTGCCTGGCACAGTGTGTGATGTGTCTTTAGAAGGTGCTTGAACTTACTGTGCACTGTAGTACAAACAGTCACTGTTTGGCTTTATTTTAAAAAAAGTAGTTTGGCAATTTGTATTTAATTTTAAATCCTGTTTTCTGATAGCTTCTGCCTTTTTTTTATGCCAAGAGGCTAGCCTATAGAGAATGGTGGGTGACATATCATTTTCCCATAATGAACTATGCTACAGAATATTCAGTATTTTTTTCTTACTTTTTGTAACTAAGGATTAGCTACAAAGATAAAATTGATTCCTGCCTTACACCTGTGGAGGGTTTTTTTTTTTTAAAAAAAAACAAACAACACTTTAAAGGCCCTTGTTTCAACCACATCTGCTGCAGGTGCAGACAACTCTAATTCTGAAGGTAACCCAAAAAGGTATGAATGTGTACGTGGTGAACATGGAGCCAATAACTGGTTTTGTGTTTCCTTTAATGTAGCATTTCATTTGGAAAGATGGGTTGTGGTTGTCCCCGTAGCTGCAATGGAGTTCTGTCCATGGTCACCTAACACTGTCATTCTGCGAAATCAAACAAAACTGCTACGGTTACTGAAGTGGCACTTTGATTTTATATACAGTATGCTTATTTTCCGTGTACACACTACTATAAATTAAGAATACCAAGCATATTGTGTTTTCCTAATGCTGAAGGGAAAAACCACACTTTGAATTATATAGAGTTTACTTTTTATTGATATGAACTTGTACTAAATCAGATGTCTGGATATAACTTCTTTAATATATATTGTTACTTAAATACACAGAATTAGATTGACCACTAACACAGTACTGGTTATTAACTTCAAATCCTATGTTATATCAAGAGGCTGTTCTTGTAAGTCTGTCTAAATATTATCTAGAAAGCTAAGAGTATTGACTTGCCTCTTTGACAAACATTAACATAAGTATGTTATTTGTGCCAGTTTTTTGTTGAAAATATTTTTTTAAACTTTTTTTTTAGTAAAAGGTATGACGTCAAGTTAAATAGTTGTCTAGATAACAGTTGAACTAGGATTCTGGATGGCTAGCACTATGTGAATGTACTTCCTGATGTGGGTGCCAGTTGCAAATTACTGCACCAAAAGTAGTAATAACATACTGTCCTTTTGACACTAAAAGTTCAGACTGGAGACTAAACATCAAAAGCAAGACATGAATATTGAAAAAGTGTGATCACAATAGGGTAATAGGATATAGTTTAAAAACCTCAGTACAAACTGCTTTTTGGGAGGGGTTGGGGGGGTATTTTATCGTGACAAGCACTTTCTCTAGCAGTATGGCTAAAACATACAATTGAAGTATTTTCCATTTTTATAAAAATGTTAAATTTACTAAAATTGATCAAAACTGATAATGGTAACATACCAGTTTTGAAGAAAGATGATTCTGACAAAACAGAAACAGATTTATTGTTTCTAACTGCAAGTGAATGCTCCTAGTTTACTGAAAGAAATTTGTAAGTAATGTAGCATCCTGTGGTTGCCAAAGTCTGTCAGCTTTGGTGAGCTGCACAATTGTTCTTCTGGTGTCTTCAAGCATTGGAACCAAAGGCCAAATTGCAAACTGCCTTTACATTTTCAAGTGAAACTTCATTTTATTTGCAGATACACTTGTATGGTAGACAGTTTGAATTATTGTATGACTATATTTATATGCATTATAGTGACTGCATCTACTGTTCATGTTTAAACTAAGAAAACAAAAGATGAAATTATCAACTCGAGGCAATTAAAAAGTTTAAGGATTGGCCCTCCATAAAAATGCTGTGATTATGCTGCTTGATTTTAAGTTTGCACTTTCTTTTTTTTATCGGCATTTTAAAAAGCTGTTTAAACTGAACAGAATTTTGTATTTTATTTAATTTAACTACGTTGAAAGTGACTGCTTTGTACATCATGAACGTAACAATATAAATGCTGTAAATGAAAGTTCACTGTCCTGTGTACTAAGGGTTGTTTTTTTTTTTCTAACTTACAATTAGGACTGCAAATGTATCAAACACAATCTTAGTCCAGTTGTATGGCTTTAACCAGGTGCAGTATGCAGTCATGTGGAATCTTGCTTTCTAGTGCTGGCAAAATGAGGACATGTCTTTAATTACTGGCTTCAATAAACATGAATCCAGACTGCTTTATGCTGTGCATTGCTTCTTTGTTTTTAGGGTCACCTCTATAGCTGTTATTACTGGAGCAGAATATTAGTGAGTACTGTGACCAGGAGAAATGTCTCACGCAGTTCACTGTGGAAGATACCTCGGTAACAGCTTCCTGCTTGGGAGGTACCAGCCTTTGCTACTGCAGCTCCTCTCTGGAATTCAGAGCATGTGTCTGGTGTAAATTAAGCCAAGCTGACAGAGCTGTGTGTGCACAGAGGTGTGCCAGCAATAGCTTGTAGTGCGAATAAGTTTGTCAGAAAACTGCTTTTGATGCTAACTGATTTCTTTCACGTGATTAGGGAAGTAGTTTTATGTCTTGCCGGGTTAAGATGTACAGCATATACCTTTGCTGGAATACTGTAACAAAGCAGAGCATGTGGCCTTAAATGTGCAGGATTAAACTCGGGCTCCCAGAAATTTACCAAGTTACTTTTGCAGTGCAAATGCCTAATCTGCCAGTAGTAGGGAAAAGTGTCTTCCCTTTGATGGGCTTAATGGCTTTTTTCCTACTGAGCACAGAAGGAACAGATTGACATAACTAGGTTTGTTTTTCTTGTTTTACTTCATTGTTACTCCAACTGGATGCCTGTACTTCCTGCTGCTTAGATTGAAGTCTCAGGTATTTAGGTATTTTAAGTGTTTCTTGAGTTGCTTTATATTTTGAAATAGAAATATATCAAGCTTATAATTTCTAAAATAAATAGCTTCTGTAGAAGTGAACCCTTAGGAGGCCATGGAACAATGATCATTTTAGAATTACCTTAATGCTTTAGGTTTTGTAAAGATTTTATTAATCTTGTAAAGCTGAGTACTTGCACGACCACTTTTTTGGTCTGACATCAACCTTTTGGCTCTTCCACAGGGTAGGCTGAGGTAAGTGGTGAGACCCCAGCCGGGCACAGCAAGGTCACCGTCACAGTGCATGTCGGCATTACGAGAGGCGAAACAGAACCCTAGGGGTTAAAGCTTTATACCTGAACCCAGACTTAGCATGTGTTCTGGATCCAAGGCAAACTTGGATGTTATATTCACGTTTAAGTTGCTTTAAAAACAGGTGATACCTTGCAGTAACGTTATGCCTGGCTGGGAATTTGTTAGTGAAAGTGGCAAAATGGGAGATACTTTGAAATTTGACAAAAGTCTATCAAAATCTCCCCAAACCTTTTAGTTGAATGCGAATTTAGGTGAAAAAAACTTTTAAGCAATGCTTTTGCAGGAATTCTGTACTATTTATACTTGTTGATTCCCCTTTTGCTTCTGCATTTGTCCTGTCAATCCTATACTACCCCCTTCTCAAAAATAACTTCTACATCTTTCAGACAACTTCAGTAAGTCAAGAAAGCTCTCAGAGATAATGAAGTTAATACTAGTTGCATGAAAACTAGTGAGTTAGTGGAGAAGACAGATCCAAAGATTTCCTCTGCACAGGAAAAGTTGCCGAGTAAGTTTGGCTAGTCAGTACACAAGATGAGCCAGACAAAAATCTATTGGTCTGCACACATGGAACTTGGCATAGCACTTGCTTTTGCTCAAGCAGTAGTTAGAGGATATAAATAAGAGTTCTAAGCTCCTACTGTGTGTGAAAGGAGCTATTGGGGAGGGAGGTGATGGGTCATTGGGCTCAAGAAGAGGGGTGAAGTGGGGAAGATAGGAAGAGAAGGCCTAAATCTGTGAGGAATCAGGATTTATTAGTTCCTGTGTGCAGCTTCTTGGATTTGCTGTATGCAGCTTCTTGGATTTGGAGCCATGGGCCTACCTTGAGTATATAGCCAAATATGGAAAACATTATTTTTCCTGTTTTGTCATTAAAAAAAAAAAAAAAAAAAGGGAAAAAACCTTCACATGGGAGTGTGTGTGGGTGTGTGCCTGTATGTATACATGTGTACACACGCTAAATAAAAGATCTGTAAGGTAAAAAGCCAAATTAGCTGAATGTAAAATTCTGTCATATGTAGGGGTTTACTGCTGGTAAAAGGAGTAAATACTTTTTTTCTTGGATCTCTCATGTTAGCAATAGCTGTAGGTAAAACAAAATTCAGAAGAATTATTAAAAAAAAAATAAACTGAACATTTGCAGTGCTCCCTAAAAGCAGTGGATGGATTGATTTGGTTTTGTAACACCAAACAGTATTAAAACAGTTGAGGTCAGTTGTTTTGCTGGCCCATTTGGTCCATGGAGAAAAAGAATGTAGTGAGTATACTTCACCTTTTTTTAAAGCCTGCTAAGGGATCTTTAAAATTTGGCTTATAAAACGTGGTTTATATAATTATTCTTCCTCCCCTTCGGTGCTCCACCTCCTCAAAAAATAAAAATTGGCTCTTTTCTTCCAAAGGCCTGCTATTTCCTACACACTCCATCCTTTCTCTTGCTAAAAAAATACTGCATATCACAGGGACAACATGACTGTACCCACACAGTCAGGGAGAACTACCATTTTCTGACCTTCTGTTTCATGTCTGTGTGTTTTTATTCTGTTATTGGAAGACTACTATTTTTTCCCCTCCCCTGGTTAGGCCTTTCGTTTTCTGAGTACTTGTACTGCTATGCACACAGTAAAAACTTTTGACAGTCTCCTTGCATACTTTTCAGTGTGCTTTATTATGCAGGGTTTCAAAGAAAAATAATCCACAATCTTGGCTTATCCCCAGCATTATTAAAGGTCCATTGGCACTTTTCTTAGGAATTTGAGCTTTAGCCTGTAACAGAAATTACTCCTAGCTATACAGAATGCCTGCTGCCCATAGTCCCAGATGGTGGCTGCAAGGTTACCCCTATCTGGCATGTGTAGGCTGCATGTACCAATAAAAGGTTTTGGAGATGAAAGGAGTAAGTGGCAATTTCAGAAGTGGTGAAAACAAAGAAAAAAAAATTGGTTAGGAACTACGGAAGCAGATTTTGGACTCTAAAGGTCTGAGTATTCTTTGGATGGAGCACTTTTAATAGTATATAAAATCATCTATGTTCATACACCTGGAAAATAAGGGTCTAACTAATTTTACTGATGTTACCTTTCTTGATTTCTTTCCTGAAATCAGGAAATCATTTAAATCAGAAATAGGGTTGGTTTCCTGGTTGTGATGGTGACCTTGCAGGGGCGACATCCTCACCTGTTCCTTGAGCAGGTGAAAGCAGCCAGGTACAGCACCATGGCACATGGCCTGGCCCAGCTTGCAGCCACCATTGGTCCCAGCTGTGAGCCGTCTCATGATGCTCATATTGGAGGAAATAGTTGCTCGTAGTTTAAAGGGCCTGTTGGGCCTTTCAGGGCTGCTCTGTTTATTTTTGAGAGCATAGAGTGGACTGGGATATAGGTGAAGGTGTTCAAGTGTGTGTGGATATGAACATGGTTCACTAACGCTTCCTGTTAGCAGTTCTGCACTTTTTAGCTAGAGCTTATTACTTTGATCCTTTACACTTCAAAAATCTCAAGCTTTAGTCTAAGAATTAAAGAGTATTATGAAATGAACTAGCCCATTTTGTAGACCTATAGACCACAGGTTTTGTTAAGGGACATACCTTTGAAGTTACTTTCTGTTTCTCAGCATCTCATCATGGATTATAGCTAAAAAAAAAAAAAAAAAGGCATTTAAGACAAAATTTGAAAAATACTATTTTGAATGATAGCTTTTTACAGAGATTGTACAGACTAGTCTTAGAATTTTTAGGAAGTTGATGATGAATCCGGATTTTAAGGCTGTACTACGAAATGAAGTTATTTCATGGCTTATGAACAGAATTCAGGTTTGCCTGGCCTGTGAAACTGTAAGGTGTGGGCAGGTCGCGTATATGTGGCCTATAGGCCCAGAGCCGTGAGCCACAAGTGAATCACTTCCTGGGAATGAGCTGTGACAGGCACCAGTTTGTGCTATCTCTCTCTGGAGTACCCTTAATACCAGCACTGCAAGCCTGAGAAACTTAGACACTGTGTTGTCAACCTGTGAAACCTTAAGGATGTTTAGTGGGAAAGTTTTTACAGGTAACTGTTCAAATTAATTCCTTTTTCTTTCCTTCTCTCCATACTTTCCTCTGTTGATATGATTGTGCTTGACTCCTCGCTGAGTAATTTGCTTCTCTGCAAGGTTATCGCTGTGGCGTTGTTGGATGACAGCACTGCCTTATCCTGGGGGGCTGCACATTCCTCCTTCACCTGCAGCTGGATGCCCTAAAGGAGGACTCATGGCACCTTTAAGCCATGACCATCCTCTGCGTCACCTTATACCCTCACAGTCACTGAAGTGGGTCCCTGGGACACCTTTTGCTTGTATGTTGTACTAATTTCTAATTCTGGCTCCGCAGAATTACTTGCTGGCTCTCTACACTTCTCATGGCTGCAGAAGCAAGGTGTGTGTGCCACGCTCTTACACCATGAGAGCAGACCCCTCCTGAATGTACAGTAACACTGTGACTTCTAAGTAACAGGCATTTTCCTAAAGCAAGTCCTCTGTTAGCCTTTGGGTTTTTTTGTTGTTGTTTTTGGTTTTGTTTTTTCCTTCCTTGAACTGAAATGTTGAGGCAACTTCAGAACTTTTTACACTGAGACATTCAAGGGGGAGGAAAAAAAGGAAAAAAAACCCCCAAAAAACTTCTATGCCAGAGTTAAATTCTAATCGTTGCCCAGCTCTCGGAATTTGGTAGCGTACCAGTGTTCCTTCCCCTTGGTAGGTCATGCGGAAATACTGGAGTACTTTCTTAAAGAACCTCTCTGCTCTTTCCAGGTACTTGCACAGATGCAATGTTCTTGTTGAAATGGGATCCTAATGCCCTCAGCGCTCCTAGCTACCTTTTCCCCAAAATAAGCACCATTCAAATCTACAAAATTATATGTAGAAATATTAAAGTACTTCAAATATGTTAAAACTACAAAAATACAACTTTAAAAACAAATTTTAATTGAATATTCATGTTAAATTGCAGTAAGATCACATATTTCAATCTTAAAATAAAATCTCAAAGTGCCTAAAGAGCTCACAAGAGGTTCTTATGTCTATGAACACCTGGTAGGTAAGAATTGTTTTGTTCATTCTGATCAGTAATAATATGTAGATTCTTTTTACCATGGTTTTTATGCCTAAATTATAAACGGTTTTTAGTGTATCACCACAGTCCTGGAGACTTTCTGATGGGCAATTCTTAATTCAGTCAAAGGCAGCTTAACTGTCTGCTTGAAATGCAGATCTCTAGCAGTTTAATTCTTATGTCTATGAACAGTACGGACTTTCTCCCCTCTGTTTCTTGCTTGCTTTTACTGTTAGGTCAGGCTTCAGCTAGATGTGAAGTTTTTCTGAACATCGTTCATTAGTTTGATGCTATGGTGGTGTCTTGGGTGCTGGTCGTGGAGCTGGTTCCCATTTTACAAGCCCTGGTGCACATATGCGAGGTGAAATGGAGAGCTGTGCTTGAAAGGCTCATTACCTGTAAAAACAAAGTTATCTGAAAGCAATATGACCTGCCTTGGATGAATGCAATGACCTTTTTTACTGGATCAATACTTTTATTTACATAAATGTAGACTACTTTTTTTTTTTTTCTCTTCAAGTGCTACAGAGCAGACTAGAAAGGTGCCGTATCGGGCAAGAATGTGTGTAAAGGATTCCTTTGTTCAGTGCTGGCAGAAACCCTGCAAGCCCCTGCCAAGTCTGTCCAGCCCACCCACCCTTCCAGGAAGATGCCAAGAAATCCCCCACTCCAGCTTGGTGTTGGCGCTGGGCCACTTGCAGCAAGGGGGAAGCAGGCTGTGCGATCCCAGTGCAGAGAGGGGCACCATGGCCAATATCCTGCAGCCCTGCAGCTGCCTGCAATGCCCGCAAAACGCTGCGAGTCAGTGCTGCTGCGAGCATGCACGGAGAACAGGCCTTTTGGCTGCCCCAACAGCACTCGGGATGTTCAGGGCACGGGGAGTACTTACGGGGCTTTCTTCACTCTGGGTAGGCAATAAGCTTGCTAAAGAGCAGAGTTCTCAGTGTTCCTACAATCTGCAGCATTTTCAAAATGCTCTGCTGATTTTAAATACAATTAGACTTCTTGCCCTCCATTTTAAAGGAAAAACTAAGCAATAGAGAAGTTGAAGGTCACACAGGAGACTGCAGCTAAGGCAAGAAGCAGAATCAAGATCTTGTTCCACCTCCCCCTTTCTTAAATCACTTGGTCATCTGTGCCTCCATTCTTGACTTGCATGCTCAGACATTTTTTGGTCCTCTTCAACATGCTGATGTGTTTTATTTGGGGCCACAAACAATACTTTAAAATAATGTTTGCTGCATACTTCAAAAATGTTTTCTTCATTAGGAGCACTGTGTGAAAGCACCACTGCAGCCCCTCAAAACAAGTGACAGATGTCTTGTTACAGACAAATGAAAACAGACCCTTTGTTTCTGAAGCAGCTATGAAATCTTAAGTTAAAAATAACCCAGTAAAAGCTCTTGTGAGTGGCAACCACCTAGTCATATTTCCTGGAGAAGAAAAAAAAATAGGCAGCTTTATGAGACTTCTGATGTCCTTAGCATGATACAACAACTGCAGTAAGAAACTGTTGAAAAAAAACCTGCTAGCCTCTCAGGCCAGCCTGGAGTCAATGTAGGATTTTCCCCCTATGATTTCATATTGTTAGGCTAATTTTACAGAATCCAAGCAGCAGAGGTTTCCATCCTTCTCCTAACATTTTTACAGCAAAGAGGTAGAAATGTTTGCTTTCTTAAAAATATATCAAACCTTCCATCTTACTGACATTACCAGGCTCTTCCAGCATGAGAGGTCACCAGAGAAACCATGAACTCAATTCTACTGGCTTGATAATAGCAATTACTTCTCCAGGTAACCAATGATTGTTAATGGTAGACCAAAGAAAAGCCTTTTTCTCCATCCAAGATTGCATGGGTGCTCTTTGATGCTGTCATTATGGTTCTGGTTCTTTGGATCTTTTACAGAGAGACAAAAGAAAAGAAGAAGGAAAAAAAAAAGGCAGAAAGGGACTAAGGGATATTAAGAGAACTGAAAGGGAAAGAAGATGCAAAGTGCAAAGGTGACTGGAAAAGAAATCATGGCGCTGATAATCCACAGTGTCCTTGCAAAATAGGCAGAAAATTTGCAGCAGGAAGAAACTTTGCTCAGAGGCACAAGGAAGCTGCAGGAAGGATTATTGCACGTGAACCTCCCATTACCTGGCCCGTGAAAGCAGAAAGCAAGATCGGCACCCAAAGAGGGAACAGGAATGGTGACCTGGCTGCGAAGGTAACAGCTCACAGGGGGAGGAACTGAGAAACTTCTTAAAGCCCGGCTCAGCCTAATGCATGATATGCGCTCACTGCCTGTGCTGTGCCTATGCAGATATGTATAAATATATGTTAGATGACTTCTTTAGCTGCCTTTGATGTAAATGTATTTGTCAGATTATGCTGCACATTTCCCCCCTTATTTATGGTGACACGAGAGAGTTATCTCTCTAAAAAGTGATTCAGAGATTATTTTGCCTTGTCTTAGTAAACTTCAGTATTTAAAATAACACTTTAAAAATGTTACACACTCATGCAAAAATTACTTGAAGATTTTCAGTATTCAAACCACTCATGTACAGCTTGAAACAGTAACTGTGAAGTGTGAACTATTTCATATATCTTGGAGAATAAACAGTGAATTTTAAGTATTTAAAAAGCTCAGTACTGTTGACTTTTTAATGCTCGGTATCATGGGCACTTTTAAAAAAAGCCTCCCATGCAACACCATGGAAGCAGTGCCTGTGACAAGGGCTGCGTGCAAGCCAAGGGCAAGATAGCATTTCCTGAGCTGACAGACAACATCCTGGCACAAGCCTTTCAGGGGTTGATGGGTTTGGGTATGAGGGGCTCTCACCACCAATTTAAACTTCTGCCAAAGGTGTGGAGAAGGTGCCGCGGTCACTCGTGCAAGAGCCTGTGTTCCCCGTGAGCCACAGCCCCTTCCCTGTGTCCCTCCTGAGCTGCAGCCCCTTTCCCGTCTCCTCCGTGTCTTGCGGCAGCCGCTGTCCATTGCCCGTGTCCCCACGGTGTCCCGCGGCCCCTTCCCCGCGTCCTCCTGGGTCTCGCGGGAGCAGCGGCCCCTTTCCCGTGTCTCACGGTTGCGCCGGTGGCGTCTCCCGGGCCCGCGGGCAGGTGCGCGACCGACCAGGCCGACACCCGGGGCGGGCTCTCCCCGCCCTTTCCGCTGCGCGCGGAGGGAGGAGCAGCCGGCCGCGGCGGCAGCTTCTTGGCTGGCCGGAGCTTCCGCGCCGGGCCCGCGGAGGAGGGGTGGGTGAGCTGTGGGGTCGCCGCTTAGCTCCGCTCTTGTGCCGGGCGGCGGATTGTGCGCTCCTGCACGGCGGGGCGGTAGCGCCGAGATTGGGGCGGGCCTGGCGGCAGTGCGATGCTGCCCGCGCTGCTCGCGCACCGCTCGACATGAGGCTGCGCGCCCCGGCACGGCCATGAAGCTGGCGCTGCGCTAGGCGAGTGCGGCGGCGGCGCGGGGCACCAGCGGCGCCATGAGGAGCGGCGAGGACATGGAGGGCTTCGACGGTGAGGCGTCCAGCACCTCCATGATCTCGGGCGCCAGTAGCCCATACCAGCCCACCACAGAGCCCGTGAGCCAGCGCCACGGGCTGCGCGGCCTCCGCTGCGACCTGGACTACGTGCGCAGCGTCCTGGGCCGGCTCAAGCTGGCCGAGGTGGTAGGTACCGTGGGCGAGGCTGGCGCGCGCCCAGCGCTCCTGCACGGCGGGTGGCAGCGCGTCCGCCTCAGCCCGGCCCGCGGAGGCGATTGAGCCGGTTGGGCGCCGCCGGGCGCAAACGGCCGCGTCGGTGGTTCCGGCCTCGCGTCACCTGCGCCCGCCGCGGGGCAGCGTCACTTGCGCTGGGACTGCGGTTGCTGCCCAGCCGTGAGCGTCGCGTATTGATCACTGTTGCTCGTGTAAGATGCTCGTGTTTGCCTGCTTCTTGTATTTATGTGCAGCGCCTACGCGCGGGTCCTGCCTGCAGCCGCAGGTCGTTGCACCATTATAAAAATACCACTGTGGACCTCGTATAAACCTGGAGCTTAAAAATAAGTTTCTCTCTTGGTGTGTTAAATGTTTCAGTTTAAATAGGACAGATCCCTTCAGCCCAGCCCGATGGCGTGGCACTGGGGTAGGAGGCTGACGTGGCGTGGTGGCCTGGGCACTGTGCGTCCTTGCCTGCCCAGCAGCGGCCCTGGTGTGCGCAGGGTGCGACGGGCACCCTGCTCCCTGCACAGGTAACAGGTTTCTGCTGTGGGGAGCAGGCTGCTGCAGGGCCTTGGGTAGTGTCTGGCGGGCCCTGTATGAACTGTATGAACTGTAACTGTACTGAACTGTGAACTGTAACTGCTTGTGTGAAGAACCCCAGCAGTTGCTGTGCACAGGATGGTGTGGAGGGATGCTTTTTAATATTTCATAATATATTACTGCAGCATTTAAGACACTGCCAGGGCAGACAAAGCCTACGTGTGTGGATTTTATGTAAAATGTACTAAAAGTACCCTACTTTCAGCAGGGAGCAAATGTTAGCTTTTAGAGCCCAAGCTGTGGGTACCCCTGCTGACTGTAGCATCATTCCTATGAACACCCAGGAAAATCCAGAATTTGGAAGTGCAGTTTGGTTTTGTTCTCTTCTCTGTGTTGTAGCACAAAATCGATGTTCTGCAAGTTGTAGCAGGGAACATGTTATGTGCGTAGTCTTTTAGCAAAAAGGAATGGCTGCATTTATATGATGTATTTTCAAGACTGAAGCCAAGAGTCTGTCATCACTAAGCACTATCTACCTGTCTTTGAACTTTTAAAAACTGCCTATGTGGTAGAAATTGTGGGGTGGTGCTCTCTAATACGCTGGAATAATCAGCCCTTGGGGTTTTTGTTTCTGGTTCTCCGCCTGCTCCTTTCTGTAGTGTAATAATAGACTTTGGCAAATAGCATTAAAAGCTTGTAATTCAAATGAGGAATTGTTGAACGGGAGTAGGTGCGTGCTTTAGCAATAAGCTCTGATTGCTTCGGAGCCAATCACTAAGGTAGGTGCACAAAACCTTGGAAGTCTTTAAGTCTTGTAAGGAAAGACAGAGGAAAAAAGGGATTGCAGTGAGGCTGCAGATATGGGAGTTTTTTTGTGCGTTGAGCAGACATGTTGCTACTTGGAGCGCATTAAGAAGAAGTACCTGTAAACCAGTATCTCCAGTTGGGTTGAATAATGCATTATGCCATTCTAACAATAGTAATGTGACCAGTTGCACCCAAGACAGCCTGAATCCAGCGGCAGACGCACGCACAGGAAAAAAAAATACGTAATGAAGTGTGTACCGTATCTTGATGTGTTTAGCTGCTGCATTGTTATATAATGTTTAACTTTATTTGTACTCGAATGATGTTATATCTGATTCATGGTAATGACTGGTAGAACAAACTACTGAATTTTGTAGCTGATGGAAAATTTAGTAATTCTCTGAAAAAAAAGAAAATGAGAACACTCCAACGCATGCCTAAATTCACTTTTATGCTAAGTGTAATTATTTTAATTATTGTAATCCTGAATTTAGTATTTCTATGCTAACTTTTATAGTATTTTTGTAAGATTTTCAAAGTCCATAGTC
Source organism: Eudromia elegans (assembly GCA_003342815.1). Taxonomy (NCBI): domain Eukaryota; kingdom Metazoa; phylum Chordata; class Aves; order Tinamiformes; family Tinamidae; genus Eudromia; species Eudromia elegans. The sequence goes on from PTEX01000488.1 coordinate 125,618, forward strand.
TAGTACACTAACTCTTCAAAAACTGAGGAGAAACTCTCAGTACAAAAAAGAAAATGGAACAAAAAAGAACTATTTTGGTTAACAGCACATGTCTCAATATATTCCAGTGAGGGAGAACGTTACAGGAAAGATTACAATGCACATACCTTGTTGAGCATCTGTATTTGTTTTAAGATACATACATGATTGGTAGGAAAAAAAAAGTATTAGTTGAAGACAGGTGTTCCTATTTATTTAATCTTCAGTTTAAGGGCTTTCTGCTAGATAGTGGTGTATCATGTGCTATACCTTTTAAGCATCATGGCTGACCTGATGGTTTTTCCAACTGTATGTTTTGAATTGTCAAAAAGAAGAAGGAATGGAGAAGAAAGGGGAAAATGACTGAAAAGAGTGGCTCAGATAATTGTAGGCTCTCTTATTTGGTTAAAAAGGTGCCTTTATTGATTCAAAATATGGTTACGAGAGTTGTTACAAGATGAAGCGACATCTGACAGCTTAGATATATGGAATAATTTAAAGGGAAATGTAGAGGAAGAGAATAATTTTAACTTGCATGTGTTAATATTGCCAGAGACTGTGCATAGTGTCCTTTAAAGGATGTTCTGTAGTAATGAATTATGAGGTTCATATGCTGTATTGCATAGCTCCTCTTAGTCTTGTTTTGACTTTTTCTCTCTTGGCTGCCAGGAAAGGTTGAGTAGTTCTTTGTTTTTTGTTATTTTGACAATGGGCATTCAGACTTAAAAATGTCTTTTAATACCTTGGGAGTTCTTATTAATATATAGGATTAGCTTTAGCAATTATGTAATAGATATAACTGTCTCCTGTTAGTCGTTAATATAAAATTTAGTGGGAAGGTAGTAGAATAGATCCATGTAGAAGAACCAAAGTATTGAGCTCATTCTCTCTTTTGCATGCTTTACTGTTGGAAGACAGCCCTTTCACAGGTGTTTTATCATCTTATTGCATTGAAGTAGTTCTGTGAGGAGGAATCAAGGAGCAAGAAAGAAATCCTATGAGCTTGCAGCAGTGAAGCATTCGTACAAATAAAAATATAATTTTGTCTTTAAATGTGGTTATCTGATGTCTGCTACTACTTACATAAAGCTAGACATAGAGAAGATTTACATAATATAAGTAGGAGGTGAAGATGAGGGGTGAGCAGCATCTGAGCAAGGGATTCTTGAAAGATGCTGTGGTGGTTTGGATCTGTGGGGAAATTCTCATTTAATTACGGTTGGATTTAATTAGGGATGCAGAAGAGCTGCAGACCTCTCTTAAGGAAGACAGCTGAAGGAAGGTGGTGAGTGTTGGATAGTATCAGGACAAAAGTTTTCAGGAAGATACTAGGGTGGCTGAGGGACCTCAGATGTCATTAGTCATGGTGGAAGAAAATCACAGTGGAGAGAAAGACTTTAAGTTGTGTTAAGCTTTACGTTTTTTATAAATTGAGGGTTTGAACTTGACATGAAAGGCCAAGAGAAGTTAGGACAATGTGTTCTATGCAAAGAAATATTTTTGGGAAGTTGAAATGTGGGTGGGATTTCTCCCAAGTGACTTTCCAGTGTTCAAATGGGTAAGCACCTTACCATACTGCACATGTGAGAGATTATAGAGCTGTCCTTGGAGACCACTGCAGAAAAAGCTTTTTAGAGTCTGTTTTTGTTACTCTCTGGCATGGTTTTGTGTTTCTCACGCTTTTGGGTGCTTTAATACTACCCATGGAGATTACTGTACAATTAAACAAATATTGCTTGAAAACTTTACTATGGGCATCCTCGGATTATTTCAGTACTTCTGCTTCTTGCTTCAGTATAAATTTAACTCTAAAATTCCTAAGCGGTACCTCCTCTCCTCTCCCTGAGAGTGCTTGCTAAATAAAAATGTTTATCGTATAGGGAAAAAAAGGAGTCCGAGAGAGACAGGCTGTTAGCAAGTGACACTTCTCACGTATCAATTTTTGAGAGTGTGAGCAAGTCACTGGAAGTTGTTTCACTTTAGATGAGTTTGGGGTCTTTTTCCCTTGCTTTATTTTTCACTGAAGCTTTTCTGTATGTAGGATTATTTATCCTTTGCGTTTATCTGCATTTTCAAGGATCTTATTATTATCAGAGCTGGGGGTTGGAGTATATTTGCACTGAAATTCCAGCGGAAAAAAATCAGGAGTGCCCAAGTTACCTGCTTGCTGGATTGTTTTGGAGCTGTCGTTCCTGGTGGGCTTTTCGTCAGGCCACAGGTGAGATATGAGGAAAACCAGGCAGGATCCTGATGGGATCCTTAGTTTCTACCAGAATGCTGCCAGGTTTCCATAGGTGCTTTATTTAAAGTTAAATATATCACTTTTAACAACTGGAGCAATTGATGTGAAAAGTTGTTCCTAACCAGTTCTTCTGACATTGATGGTAGTTGAGAATACTCTGTCTGAAAGAGTAAGATGACAGAACAACCTTGCAAGGAAGATTGCATGTGGAGAGGAGGGGGAAAAAAAAAAAGCCCTTATCTCATGCCACTTAGAAGTGAGTGACATTTGTAATAGGTGGTGACTGATGTCTGTGGTTGGGACAGTCCTAGTAGACTTTCCTAATTTGCCTGCTCTTACAGAGAAAATCCTGCTTTAAAAATATGTGAGGCTGCTGCTGAAGAAGATAAAAGGTTCTGCTTGGTCAGGCTGTGAGCTGCACACTGCAGCTGGGTGAAACGGAATTAGATGCTTTGTTCTAATTGTAGATGCTCCAATGAGAACTGCCCTTTAATCGAATTCTGTTTTGGAAAGCTACCCTCTTCACTTGCAATCTTTCTCATCTTCTCTGTAGACTTTCATCTTATGCTGATGAGCCTTCCTAGAGATTTAATGCATATTTTGAGTTAAGGAGGTAAGGAGAAGGGCCTGATATTTAAGAGGTTTTGTCTTGTAACACAGCTAGCTTGGAAGGAACCAGTTACTGTTGATGCCAGATAGTGCATCTTTTTTCAAGTCAACTTATATGATTTTTAGTAGTCGTCATCTCATGCTCAAAATTGTATTTTGGAAATACCTTGATTTTAAACCTTGACCAAAAATTCTGTTCTAAAATTTTGTGTGCAAAGAGTACCATATGCACAATGGATGATCAATAAACGTCTTTACAACTGCTGCTGTCTATAATGATTGCGGTTACTCTTGCTAAATTACAGATGCACAAATAAAGTTGTTTTTATTAAAAACTAGAAGTCACTTAGCATTAGGATGAGTTGTTAGTCATTTGTGTCCGATAAATGGAGGTGCTATTTTGGCATCTTTGGTACTTGTACTCAGAGTAATAGGCTGGTGAAAGGAAAAGCAGGATAGCCCAAGCCGTGTGTAGAACACCTAGAAGAACAGTCATGAGTAAGGAAGAGGTAGGGTGAAGGAATTACCCTCTGGGCACAGGAGTCTTGGCACTGGCACAGTGCCAGTTGCATGTGGTACAGGACAGTGTGAATTGGCTAATGCCGTGTCTGCACTTGGGGTGTCTCAAGCGTTGTCTTACTAGGTAGATACCCTGGGTGAAATCTCTTGTCAGGCTGCAGCATGTTATTAGAACGACATAAAGGTTGAAATGTGGCTTCAGGTAAGCAGAGCTAACTTCTGAAGTTTTAATCTTTATTGTACGCAAACTAAACTGGAAATTAGAATTTAAGATGTCGCAATTCAAAATCATCTTAGGGTTCTGATACTTAATGCTTGTGGAAGAATATGGTGAGTTTCACCCAAACAAGTGTCTTTGTCATTATCTGCACTTGCACTTTGATATGTAACCTGATATTCAGATGTTGATGCTGTTCTGCAAGACATTTTTTGAATTTTCTTTCTCTTGTATTTATGTTCATGAAAGGTTTAGCTTGCAGATCAACTAAACCTGTTCTTGATAGTCTCCTTCATTATAGGATAGCTTAAATGCACAGCAACAATGTACCCACTATATGGAAGTATGTCCTCTACTTAGATCTGGATTTGTGTACAGGGATACTTCTGCTGCAGGTTTCATTTAAAGTCCTTTAAAGTTGTGTGTTTTTTTTATTTATTCATTTATTTTGTTTTGTTTGTATTTTGTTTTGTTTTCAAATACTCCAAAGCTGCCAGTGATGTAGTGGTACTCTACAAGTATATCCATGTTAGTAATTTTTTTGGTCTTGTACTTTGAAAACTGAAAGGTTTGTACGAGAAAGCAACCAGCAAGCACAGATGTTATGAATTTGATGAAAAAGTTTCAGGAACAGATGTCGTGAATTTCATGAATCTTAAACTTCAGCAACTTTGGCCTCATTAGATTATTTCCATTCTAGCAATTATTGCTACCATTTTGAATATTGAGAAGAAGTTAATTTCGTGCTTGATCTTTTGCTGTTGTAAAAGAAGCTAATAGTTGCATTTAACACTTGATAGAAATTATTTTTGTCAAATATAGGTGAAGCCTTTTAATAAATATTGGGATTGTCTAAAGTGATGGCATCACTTCAAAATGTTTTGTAAGATATTTGTAAAAAATACTGAGTTAAGCCATTTTCTTGTAATTCTAGAAGAACACCAACTTTTGGTGATAGTCCAGTAAGTATCCTGACTTGAAAGACTGAGTAGCTCTTGATAGCGTCTTAAGACTTATAGTGCTGTTGTGTGCCAAATGTGTTTGCAGTCTTAAGGCAGAGCTGTTCCTTGGTTATAAAATGACAGGTAGGTGGATTTGCTATTAGGCACCGAAGGTTTGTTAGCTCTCTTCTGTTTTGGGTGAATTATTACTATATAATAATTTTAAGACGGCCTTAAGCAGCAAGACAAACTTGAAAGTTTTATGCATTCCACAGTACAGCTGGCACTGCTCTTTAATGTTCTGACCTACTTTTTTTTTTTTTTTTAATGTTCTGTTTTACCAATGTGTCTAGACTATTTTTGCCTTTTAAGGCATGGCATCTGAGGGGCCCTTGAGATTGCAATCTTGGGAACATTGGGATTGCAGGGACACTTTTCTTTCAACAAAAATAAAAATCTTTAATAGATTCCTTAGGACTACTTTAAGTTCTTGAAAGTTTTCTCATTAAAATTCCTTTCTTGTTTTAGTATTGTGAGATATTTGATGTTTACTCATAATTGGGATTAAACAGAATTTTAAAGGATACAGAGTTATTCTAGTAGTCTTAAAATAGTACTTTTACTTTTTTAAAATAACCTAACAGACTGCCTAAACATGGTGCAGCATAGATATAATACATGAACAATTTTTATGAGTACATCCTTAGTTTTTAAAACCAATTAATTTATCCTACTGTTTGTCACAGAATTTATAGTACTGTGTTTTAATATTTTGACCAGCCTTGTTTCCAGAATGGGATGGGCTATGAACATGAAGCCAGCGTAGAAGTGTTGGGTTTTTTACTTAAGAGCTACAGTGAGAATTCTTGTAAGTAAAGGACTTTTTTTTTTAATTTTGTTAAATAATCACACAAGCAACATCTTAGTAACTCTTGGAGTTCCAGGAGAGGGCAAGCATGCGTGTACTGTACCGCACAGGCACATGCAGCCTGCAGACAGGAATAAGACTCCATGTTCCCAGGTATTTTAAATAGCAAAGGTGTGATAAATTAAGGATTTTTACAGCTTGACATAATAGCAAATGCTGAAAATGGGCTGGGGCAGATAGTGTACCCTTGCTGAAAACTAAGTAATAGGAGCTTGGAAAAATAAGATACCTCTGTGGGAAAAACATATGTTCTTTCTCTCACTCACTGACTCAAATTAGCTTTTCTTGCATTTTGGAAACTTGCAGTGGAAGAGTGTAATTTTCAAACCAAATTATCTTTATTAGTATGATTTCAGTTAGTTTCTGGGTCGTTAATAAAGCACTGATGATGTTTGAGGGGTGCCAGCCAAATGGTATCAATTTTTTTCTTTTTTTCTTTTTTTTTTTTTTTTTTTTTTTTCCTGATTTAGGTGAATTAGGAATAAAAATAGAAGATACTGAATTGTGAAAAATGGATTCTTAAGCACGGTTCCTAGTGGTTCTTAAACTAATAAATGTGGAAACAAAACCAGTGACTTTCAGGAAAAATATTGTACTGATCTTTAAAACACTAAAATAGGTAGCAATCAAGAGGTGCCATGCATTTTCAGGAAAAGCTACTGTAATTATTATTTATTCCATGTGGCAATATGGGGGAGGGGAAGAGGAAGGGGGAATGTTTCATCTTTGAATGAAAGATGGTACCATAGTAGCAACACTAGCGAAAATATCAACTTTTGAAATTTTTTAATTCTAAGTTTTAGACTTGGAACTTTAGTCTTTTTATATATTCTTTTAATGTGTTAGAGTCAGATTGAGAGAAGCCTTTATTAAAGGTTGAGTGAATCAACAATTTGTGTTTAACTTCAATTTTTTTTGCCAAATAGAATTTTTAAAGAATTTTTATGAATAAAAATAGAAGTCACCTTGGTCATAGTTCCCATGAGTCAGTAAGTCACTTCACATGAAGCTGTAATACTGGATCTAATGCTCCTGTGAAGGAATATATAGCACCATTTAACCTATTTGATACTGTAACTAGTTGATTTTTTCTGTTGGTAGACTGTTCATTTCAAAAGGTGACCTTTTGTCATTTAAGGAATAGGCCCTTGGCGAGTTTTTTAAGATTAAATCTTGTCTTGTTTCAGTTAAGTGTTCTGTTAACCTTGTTATTTATGCTAACTCTAAACTAGTAGGCTTTCTGTAGATCTCCTTTCCTTTTCTGACCAATGGAAGTATAAATGGAGAGATTGTTAAATATATGTAATCTAAACTCAAGATACGTCTTCCCCTGCCTTAACGACTAAGAGTGATAATGACTAGAACTTTTTATTTATTTATTTAAACTCATCTGTTCAGAATTTTTTTCCATGAAAAAAAAAAAGAAGCCTTGGGCAGCCCTGAAGAAATGCGTGATATTTTTGACCTATTTATTCTTAGAATATCTGAGAGCACACTATACAAATGCTACTCAAGTAATAGGAAAATTAGACTTAATAGCTTTACATTTTAAAAATTCCCACTTGTGTTGTGTGCCTGCTTATTTATGCTTTTTATAAACACTCCAGGCTGCTCTTACAAAGTTGGACGTGGCAGTATTACAGCAGTTGGTCTGTTGTAGTGATACGAGGTCATTTTGCTTTGAGGCAAGTCCCTCTTGGTTGCCTTTGTTAGGCATAGGTAATGCCAAGGCTTCTCATCTAACCAGTGAGAGTTTACTGACTGATTGCTGAGCTTAGCACACGTGTGGATACTAGAGTACGTGTTGATCAGGGTGCCTGTTTTTTGGTTCATTAGGAAAATGTTTGTGCTTTGGTTGGGTGTAACTACATGAGAGGCACTCACAGTGTTGTCTGCAAAATCGTTCCAAGTGGTGCCAAGCAGAACCATCCCGAGTGTTAACAAGCTTTGGTAGGAAGGCATGTTTGGACCTGGTAGTGGTTGAATTTTTTGGCTTAGCAATAATAGTAAGAACTGGCTGTTTGTGTTTTTTCAAAAGCCCCTTCATAATACTATTGATTTAAATTGAAATTAATATTACATTACATACCTAAGCAGGTAAGAGTATTTGTTTTATAGGTATTTCTAAGCATTCTAATGCTTAGAACAACAAGCATTTCTATTTTAACTAGTTGAGCATCTCTTTTGTTCACCTTAATGCAGTGTGGATTTTTTTTTTTCCTAAGAATAAGTTTAAGTTTTGGTGCACTTTATTTCACAGTAGATATTATTCTTTTAGCTAAATGGATGTTAAAAACTTTCCCTTGTTCTCAGATATAACTCTTCCCTATAATACGCGATCAGAATGTTTCTAGTCTTGGAAATATGTTCTGCATTTAGAGTTGGTCTTATGCCTAAATTGAGTAGTAGTTGGACTTTCAAGGATTAGAAAGAATTGATGAAAGTGGTACAAGATCAGGTGATTTAGTAAGAATTTCACAATATTTAGTGTGCAGAGTTCTTACCACGGTATGTTCAAAACTAAGCTAGAAAACAGCGAAAACTTAAAAGATCGTAGGTTCACAGCGCTAGAAAGGCAATAAATATCTGAGACTAGAATATTCTGCAGTCATTTCTATTGTCACCACAAAAAATAGATCAAAATTTAGTTTATCCAGGGTACTGAAGTACTTGAATTTGTTTGGTAAGCATAATTTTCCTCAATTTTCTAGTTTGGAGGAAGAAACAAACAAACAAAAAAAAAAGCAAGCAATTTTTATTTCTTTTTCTTTTAAAATTCCTTGCAGTCCAGCTCAGAGTTAATAGGCTAGTTCTTTAGTCCTGAGGATGCAGACAAGGAACAGGCAGGAAATCAGTCATTCTTCTGCTTTGGGTAAAAGATGGTTTCCTGCTGGAGAAGCAGTACTGTGTTTAAGCTGTGTGATCCAAAATATTCATATCTATGCCAACTGTTTTAAATGTGGGAAATGCATGTACTTTGCAAGGAATGAGACCCACTTGGTTTCATACATTAAGTTAGGACTACTGGGTCAAGTAGATGAGAACAGTAAATCTAAAATTTAATTCAAGAAAGTTTAATGTCTTCAGATACTTTAAGTGGTATAAAAGCAATTTATTTATGCTCTGTTTTGTGCATATGTATTGTGCCATACCATTAATTTAAACAGTCTGGATATAAAAATGTCTTAGTAGTGTGACATTCTTGCTAAAATTTTGTGGGTATTTTTCAGGCATAAAAAATGCTGACCATTTTGTGGTTTTTCAGAAACCATATGTAATTATGTCATTTAATCACACAGTAAGGCTTTCTGTGGTGCATTTTAGAAAAACAGGAAAACTTTTTTTAATTTGTTTTCATTACAGAACTGTCTCTTCTATTTTTCGTGCTTGCTTCTTTTTTTTTTTTTTTTTTCCCCAAAAGTGAAATGCAGTATACTTTATCTTTAACAGGAAAAGGAATATACCATTAACAGCTTCCTAAAAGCTCCTATTCACGTTTGGCGCCTGTGATAGCACAATTTGCCCATTTTACTGAAATGGTGTTTTAAGTCTTAAATGCCTGTGTTGCCAAAAGATGATGTAAATATAAACCTGTTACTTAGCTCAAAGGGAGATGATTTCTTCATAAAGGGCTCATAGCCAGGGAAACTTGAGATGAGTAATGGGATGTGAGGCTAATGTGCTTAAATTCAAGATATTGAACTCCATTGTGGAGGCTCTCTTGCCAATAGTAAGTGGCCGTTAGTGATGGTGGTTTCATTCCCTTCCAGTGAGGGGCTGAATAGAGCCTGAACATGAGGGTTTAGTAATCTTCAAGTGCAGTAGTTTCAGATTTTATGTGGATCTTAGGCCTCTCTCGTTCGAGACAACATGGTGGTGGTAGTCTGGAGTCCCCTTGTATCAACCCAAGTCTCTAGAAGAATCAGCTGGTATTACCACAAAGACCCAGTTCTGTACTGATGTAATATCTATTCACCTCTCTCAAGAAGAGTCTAAAAAGATGGATTAGGGTGGAAGAAGAAAAATCCATAGCTTCTTCACTGTACAGAATATCAGATGAGCAGTTTCATTTCATCCATCAGAAAAATTTCTCCATTGACTCTGCGTAAAGGAGTTGTGGCTGGTCACTTCTGGGAGAGAACAGTAATTCATGCAAAAAGAGATCTCTAACACATTAGGCCCTTTATTTTTGCTCAGTGAGCCAATATTTAGCATGTGGAAAAAATTTGTCAAAACTCATCACTCTAAAGTTTAGAAGTTAGTGTGACAAAAGTAAGAGTTGCCCTCTGTACTGGATATATTGCAGTGTGGTTTTTGTTGCCTGAGACCTGTGCTGGGGTAGCTGCAGTCATGGGAGGTTAACACAGGCATAAATAGTTTGTGTCTTTGGGTTCCTGAACTTGGTGGCTTGTGTTATAAAGTAAAAGTGAAACTTCTGCAACTGTAGGATGGGCATTTTTCTTGGCTGTAATTTTGCTGCTCATTCATATAGTGCTATGACGATCTGTGCACCGCAAAATCATGTCCGGATGGAGCTTGTGACATTGCCCGGGCTCCCAAGACACCTGTCTTTCTGCAGAGCTGCGTCTGCTTCTCTTAAAACCGTGTAAGGAATTGGATTATTCCCCAAAATGACAATATGTCAAGATCATTTTAATGGTCTGAAAGTCTTAATTTGCATAGGCTTTGCCACTTGGTAGCAAATACTTCAAATTGTTTATTTTATATGAAATTAAATCAGTGTTTGCTTTCATGGAGACAGGCACTGGAGATGGAATACAGATGCTAGAAGGAAAATATCTTGGTGATAGTTAATGGAGCTTTATGAGATCAGGAGAAAATATGAAACTCATCTTGCAGCAAAGTCCATCAGAAAATAACAGATACGATAACAAATTTTTTTCCCCACGTGTTTTTTTCCCATTTTTTAATGTCTTTGTAGTTGAACACTCCTTAGAAAATGCTTGTGATCAAATCACAGCCTGCTTTATAGTTACATCAATGAAATGGTATTCTGTATGGCCATAATTTGTTGGGAAGTGGTGGTAATTCACTACCTAATTTACACAGGATCCCTGACATGCTGCCTCGTATATTGAGTAGTGCAGTGAATAGTTTGGGGTTTTTTTTTTCCTACAATGTTAATGTGTTCTTTTTCAGTTACCTTAATCAGCGGATGAAGTAGGGCATTTAGCAAGTTGCTTCAGTGCTCATTCTAGAAATCTTACGTGTTCACAGACTAGTTCACTTTTCCTGTAGAAATACAATGGGCTTCATTTCAGAAGGAAACATAGTGAAAAAGAGAAAAGGCAGCAGTGTGATTTTTTTTTTTTTTTTTTTTACTTGCCTATTTATTTTTAAGAAGATTCACATTAAAACTAATTGGAAGGATGCTTCTGGCAGCTTTATAAATGTGAAGGAGGACAAGATGGTCTTAATGTGTCAGAGAACAGATATTTTCTGTTGAAGACTTATTATTATTATTATTATTATTATTATTATTATTATTATTATTACTCCTCCTTGAAAAGGGGACATATCTGTGGGAGGATAGGGTTTTTTCATGTGATATTTCAGATTTTATTTTTAGTCATAGTTTTCATTGTCATATGAATAGTAGATGTTGAACAGAAAAGCATTACCTGTGGCAGTGGTAGGAAGGATAATCTTTGGGATGGGTAAAATATATTCTCACAAGAATAAGACATCAATTTGGAGCCTTGCAGTGCAGATGTGATGCAAAATAGGAGTTGTGTGTTTGTCAATGTTGTTGTTTCCCTGTCTCCCCGAGTGCCCAGGAGTCCTGAGCTGCTCTGGAATGGCAACACTCCGTTTGTACTGAGTTAGGGTCACGCACAGGTCTTCAAAATACTAGTGGTCCCTTTGTTGGCCAAAGCACCCATCGTAAGTTGGAGCAATTGAGATAATTTTTCTCCCAAGTTGCCCCTTAAACGTGTTGATGGACTTCAGGCCGTCACAACGTGGAATACTATACAATAGCATTGGAGTGTATTTAGTGTTATTTAGTGGTAGCAGTTGTCCCAAGTGCCTCTTCTGTGCACGTTTAATTTAACTCTGCATCTGTAGAAACTTTTGCCTTCTGAGGGCCTTGCCAGGCAAATTGGCCTTGAAAATCAGTGGTATGAAAAAAGAAAGTCAGATTTCATCAGCCAAAGAACTGAGACTCCTTCTGCTGAGTAGGAGCTGCCCAGTGCGATGACTGATATGTGGGATGTCCAGTTTTTTCAGCCTAGTGTTGGTGGCACAATTGAGCTGTTCATATTATTTGGACTTATACTAGAGTATTTCTATAGACTATTGCAAAAATACTTATTTTAAAACAATAGAAATGCTAAAAATGTCATAATAAATCCACAAATAATGGCAAGAACATTGGAGGCTTTATTATATTGAAACATCTAAATGTTAAAATCTTGCCAGTTAATGCTTAATATTAATCTTCGACATTGTTCCTACTTGAAAAATTTAAGATACATTTGGATGTTTATTTTCTTTATATGTTATATGTCTTTATATGTTATAAGCACTGTTGTTCAGTTATGAAGCTTCTACTCACATCATTAGAAACCAATAATGTAAAATGAAGATGTGGATTGCACAGAATGTTTTTATTTTTAGTCGTATTACTGAAATAAGAGTAGTTTGTTTCTAATTTTTTTGATTGCTCAGTTTCTATACTTTATTCTTTGAAGCTTTTCAATGTAAAAGGCAAATCCAGATTAACTCTGTTTTTGAAGGCATTTAGTCATGAAATAACCTTTCAGAATGTATTTGACTGGAACAGTGTGTTCTGTTAACTAGCAAATATTACCACAGCTCGTGCTCTCCTGAAGCAGTGTTAAATAAACTGTAGTAAAGCGTTAAAAGAAAGAGTGTATCTGCAAAACGTTACTGAAATATGCAAAGAACAATTTAGCAGAAAGTGTTTTGCATTGTGGCTACTATTTAACCTTTTAAGCATAAATATTATTTGTACAAAACGCTGGAATTGAGATTTTTAGCTTTGAAGACCTTTCTTTTTAAGTTCTTCATCCTCCAATTTAAGTGATTTGACCAACATCAGCAGGATTTATTGGTAAAGCAAGAACATTAACTCTTTCTGAGGAATGTTGAGTGGGTAGGCAAGGAGTTGTCTTGAAAAACAAAGCAAAACGGTATCGTGGCCTTACTTGCTTTGCATGAAAATGAGCAAAGTGTCCGATTTGTTTTGTGGATATATTTGAAGATTTGGGAGCGTATGCTTACATACCTGTCCTGCTCTGTAGGAACAAATGGTAGCTTGTACTGCTGCAGATCTGTTATTTTAGTTTTATGCATTGGTCACATGTAGGAAGTTCCACTGTTATAGTCTAAACATCAAATTAAACTTTCATCTCTCAAAAGGCTGATTTTCTCTGAAATTTGTCACTGTGTCTTTCTGAGCTTGTGGTGATTAATGATTGTCCCCATTAAATATCTATGGTTGCAGCTCTAGGACTTTAGTTATGCTTTTTCCATACAGTAGTTGCTGTTTTTACTGCCTTAGGAATAAAAACATGTTTTATCGTTTCCGTATTACAAATAAACACTTGCATAGTTAAAAAGAGGGAGGGGCATGAAGACAGGCACACACTTTTGGAGCCAGGTACAGATCCTGAACCTGTGCTGTTTTTAGTTGATTTATATTTCCAGTTGAAAGTGAATTTTAAATAGCAGTTTTAGTGAAATACTTTTAAACAGCTTTTACAGTCACACTATATTGGTACTGTGTAATGGAGCTTGAGGTTAGCCTTAGACAGATGCACTGTATTTTTAAGTTTTGGCATGGTATATCGTGAGTCAAACGATGAAATAAAATGTTTGGGGATCCATGTTGCATGTTAAGCTAATGTCCTGAAGGATTTTCATGCCCTTTTTTTTATGTTAGGCTTCTTAGAATTTTACTTAAAATTATATTGAACAGGAGATATCAAGAAAGTCTTGTATAAATTTGCTTTTGTTTTTGCTCTTAGACACTACCCTGCTATAAACTAAAATTGCGCATTACTGAGTATAAGCTGATAGTGCTCCCAGTGGAAATTTCAGGAATACTTGTGGCTGTTTTCAAAATGTGGAAATCTATTTATATTTTTTCCACTTGTTTTTCTTCCTAGATTTTGGCACTGATTGCATTCATCTGCATAGAGACCATCATGGAATGCTCCCCTTGCGAAGGCCTTTATTTCTTTGAGTTTGTGAGCTGCAGTGCATTGGTGGTTACTGGAGTTCTGTTGCTTATGTTCAGTCTGAATCTTCACACAAGAATACCACAGATCAACTGGAATCTTACTGTAAGTTCATACAAATCTTCCCTCTGTAAAAATGGCTGCAAAACTTCTTAAATATAACCTTTGAATTTTACTTGCTACGGATAAATTAGGAATATGTGTGAGTGCTGTTAATGTTGAATAAAATGTGCATTTTACTTAAATTTGCATTGAATAGCAGAATGATCTATGAAATACAGTAAGATTAAATGACACTAAATAAAAGTGAGACTGTCTCCTGGTAGGTTCTCTCTGTAAGAAGAGTATTACTGCTAGTGCTAGCAATTACTGTCTGTGGATGAAGTGGATAAAAACAGTCTGCAGTTGTTGAATTTGGCAGATGCTGTCCTCAGAGTTAGGAAGTGCATTTACAGGACTTGTAAATCAAATTGAAAAGAGGAGTTAATATGTTTGCTGTGACCTGTTCTTTCTTAAGCTGTTTTTATATTACGACAGTGCTGCATATAACTTTAGAGTATGACCCAGTGATGATATTAACTTTGTTTTTTAAATAAAGCTTTCTGCAAGAGAAAACTAGGTTTATTGAATTGCTTACATACATAACTATTTAACATTGACGGGCAATGCTTAATGCTCTCAAGTACAAGGAGCTTTAGGAAAAGAACTCCTGGCAGTGCACGTTCCTTCTCTACAAGTCTCCATTTTCGTTCTTCATTAGGCGTTAAACTTTCAGATTTGGTTGCATAAACGTAGGTCACAAAATCAACAAATTAGTCACTAACAAAAAATCTTACAGCTTTAGGCACAATATTTGTATCAATATCTTCTAACACTCTATGTATCTAATATATATGTATGTCCTCATGCTCTGTTTTATATTAATAATTTTAAGTACTTTTGGAGATACTGTTAAAGACCAGTCCTAGAGGTTTTCTTGTGCGTGGCTTTTTAATAAATTATTAGTATTGTAACATGTATATTAACAATAACTTGTTCATAAGCCTAAATGACATATCTGAAATGAGAATGGAATATGGACATAGAAAATCCTTTATACCCTGGAGTTGTGTGACTTCTTGAGGAACTCTTTCTAGAAGTGTTTGCTAGATGAATTAAATCAGTGGACTGAGAACTGTGACTGTATCTATGTAGGTGGAGGAGATCCAGGTGGCTTGCAAAACAAACCCCATAGAATCAATGTGATTATTTATTGTACTGTTTTTCCTTTGCACGTTCCGTGTTGTTCTGCCTGTACTCTCACCATTTTTCTTCACAGCAAGTAGAAAAGCAGCAACGGCAATGAGAATATAGTCTCTCTTTTCTTTGCCTGTCTTGTAGTTTAATAGGCATCACAGCAGCCTGGCCATTGATGACATTAATTGAAGATCGTCTGTCTTTACCAGTACTGTGCTATGTCAGTGAGATGTATAAGAGCCTGACACCTCTTTGATGCAGCTGTGCCACATACAATACATGATGGCTTTGCCTGTATGATGTGAGTTGTTACACCCTGAGTACTATATAGCACTACTTTTCATTGAAAGCAGGCTTAGACAAGTATTTTTCAGGCAGGAGGCCACTGAATGTTGCATAGTGTCCATGATTTGTCTAAGTTGAGATCTCTGGCAGAGTCAGTTTAATGACTTAACATACCTTTGCCTCTACGTGTTGTTTTTGTTCTTTTGAGCAGTGTTTTACTGCCCTGATAATACACTGAATAAATGTAGGCACACCAGGCTGAGTGCTACTCCCTCCTTCCCCCCAAATCATGTAGTAGACTTTGATGATGAGCAACTAGGCCATTTCCAACATTTCAGCTTCTTGCTGGTCTGATCAACAGCCTTAAGGAATGGCCAGGCTGCTGCTTTGAGTGCAGCATTGTTATTTGTGCATAGTACTGTTACAGATCTGTAGGAAAAGAGGTCTTAAAATCCAGCTAAATATACAGTCAAATGTTTTGATTTGAATCCCTCTATTTGAAGAATGAGGGGAATGGTGACATGCATAAGCTTGTGTCCCAACAACACAGAGCAGTGCAGCATGCTCAGCATTCGTGCTGGAGCTCCTTGTCTAGAAGCAAACTACTGCAATTTACTGCGACAACAGCTGCTGAGCAAGGGAGCGCAGGCAGCCCCACACCAACCCAGTGCGGGCAGCACCCAGCCCTGAGGCTAAGGCGGCTCGGACTCAGCGGGGGCGGAGCCGGCAGCACAGGTGGGAACTCAAAAGCTGCCCCCATGGAGCAGGAGTGACCAGGAGTGTGGCGAACAGAGTGGGCAAACAGAGCATGGCACCTCAGCTGGGACGTGGCGCGTCAGTTTGCGCAGCAGTGCGCGCAGGCAGGGCGTACAGGGAGTCCCCTCCCAGATGTGTAAAAGAATTCTGTAGCAGTCTCTTCCATCATTGGGAGATCAGGCGAGGGCCATGGTCTCTACTCGGCAGAGAGCTTGCACCAGGTGTGCAAGCAGACTGTGGTGACACAGACTGAAACGCCACAGAAACATGCGGCAGTCCAGGTCTCTGGCTGTGAGGGTCACCCCTGGCTCTGAGCCTGTATGGGTCACCAGGTAGTAGCAAAAACACTGCCTGCCTAAGGTGTGAGCAGTTGGATGACCTACTGAGCCTGGTGGTGGAGCTGAAGGAGGAGGTAGAAAGGCTCAGGACCATTAAGGAATGTGAAAGAGAAATAGACTGGTGTAGCTGTAGTCTGCAGTCCTCCTAGCAGAGCCACCCAGAGGAGTCCCCGGCTCCATCTGGAAATCCTGTACCCTCTCGCCATAGGGCTGAGGGGGCGGAATTAGCAGAATCAAGGGATGACCAACCATGGAAACAGATTCCTGTTGAAGGTGGCAAGAGAACCCTCCCCCCCCCTCCCTGAACAGTGACCACGTCCAACAGGTACGAGGCCCTGGACCTTGGGGAACAGACGGATGAGGACATGGACCAAGGCCCATCTAGGCGGCCATCTGCAGGGAGGCAGTCAGGTCCAAGCATTAAGGCTGCTCCCCCTAAGGAGAAAAGGAGGCCCCAGAAGAAGCAACAGGTGATTGTTGTGGGTGACTCCCTACTACAGGGTACAGAGGCACCCATCTGCAGACCTGACCCCTTATTAATAGAGGTCTGCAGCTTGCTAGGGGCTCGAGTAAAGGATGTTTCGGAGAGGCTCCCAAGGCTTGTCCAGAAGGGTGACTATTATCCCATGCTACTTTTCCACGTGGCCACTAATGATGCCACGAGAAAACGGACTGATATCGAGCAAGATTACAGAGCCCTAGGGACAGCTGTTAAGGGTATGGGAGCCCAGATCGTGTTCTCCTCCATCCTACCAATGAGGGGAATGGATTCAAGAAGAAGGCGGATATTACAGATTAACAACTGGCTGCACCGCTGGTCATGGCAACAGGGTTTTGGGTCCTATGACCATGGAACTCTGTTTGACAACTTCCTGCTGGTGGAGGATGATGGGAACCACCTTAGCAAGAGGGGCAGGTGTGTCTTTGCCCAAAGGCTGGCAAGCCTGGTTTGGAGGGCTTTAAACTAAGCAAGAAGAGGGAAGGGGAGTGTCGTATGGACAGGGTGATCAGTACCAGGCAACCGAAGTCAACTGGTGTCCAACAGGAGTACGGTAGTGGGGAAGTGCAGACAAGACATGATTACGGAGGGTCCTCTGTCACCCCTCCTGGGAAATCTGTAGGCTGAACTACGTCTCTAAAATACCTGTGCACCAATGCGCAAAGCATGGGGAATAAGCAGGATGAACTGGAGATCTCTGTGCGGTCTCAGCATCACGATCTCATTGGCATCACAGAACCTGGTGGGACAGCTCACGTGACTGGTGTACTGTCATGGCAGGCTATGTGCTCTTTAGGAAGGACAGACTGGGAAGGCGAGATGGTGGAGTTGCTCTGTATGTGAAAAAGCAACTGGAATGCATGGAGCTCAACCTGGGGGTGGGGGGAGTGAGCTGAGAGCCTATGGGTGAGGGTTAAAGGGCAGGCTAATGTGGGAGACACTGTGTCTGCTATAGGCCATCTGACCAGGATGAGGAAGTTGATGAGGCCTTCTACAGACAGGTAGAAGTTGCCTCAAGGTCACAGGCCCTGGTTCTCATGTGGGACTTTAACTTTCCTGATATCTGCTGGAAACATAACACTGCGAGGCTCAAACAGTCCTGGAGGTTTCTGCAGTGTGTGGAAGACAACTTTTTGACGCAGATTGTTGAGGAACCGATGAGGAGAGGTGAGCTACTGGACCTCATACTAACAAACAGTGAGGGTCTCGTTGAAGATGTGAAGGTGGGGGGCAGCCTGGTCTGCAGTGATCATGAATTTGAGTTCATGATCCAACGAGGAGGAGGCAGGGCTGTAAGCCTTGCAGCCATGGATTTCAAGAGGGCCAATTTTGGCCCCCTTGGAAAGATCCCATGGGCTAGGGCTCTAGAGGGAAGAGGGGCCCAGGAGAGCTGGTTGGTTTTCAAGCAGCACTTCTTCCCTGCCCAGCAACAGTGCAACCCTATGTGTAAGAAGTCAGGCAGAAGGGGCAGGAGACCTGCATGGATGAGCAAGGAGCTTTTGGCATTGCTCACACAGAAGGCAGCAGTATGCAAAATGTGGAAAAAAGGACAGGCCCCTTGGGAGAAATACAGGAATGTCGTGGGAGATTGCAGAGGTGCGACCAGGAAAGCTAAGGCGCGTTTGGAATGTAACCTGGCGAAGGATGTTAAAAACAACAAGAAAAACTTTTTCAAATATATTAACAATAAAAGGAAGGTGAGGGAAAATGTGGGTCCGCTGGCGAACAGGGTGAGTGCCCTGGTTACGAAAAACACAGTAAAAGCAGAGTTGCTGAATGGCTTCTTTGCTTCGGTGTTTACCAAGGGCAGCCCTTTAGAACCCCAAGCTCTAGGGACAAGAGAGGAGGACTGGAAAGAGGAAGACTTGCCCTGTGTAGAGGAAGATTTTGTTAGAGAGCTCCTGTGGAAACTCAATACCCACAAATCCATAGGCCCTGATGGGATGCACCCCAGAGTGCTGCGTGAGCTGGCAGATGTCGTAGCTAAGCCGCTCTCCATCATCTTTGAAAGGTCCTGGAGAACGAGGGAGGTGCCAGAGGACTGGAAGAAAGCCAATGTCACCCCGGTCTTCAAAAAAGGCAAGAAGGAGGAGCCAGGCAACTACAGGCTGGTGAGCCTCACCTCCATTCTTGGAAAAGTGATGGAGCAGCTCATCCTGGCTGCTGTTTCCAGGCACATGGAGAAGAAGGTGCTCAGGAGTAGGCAGCATGGATTCACCAAGGGGAAATCATGCTTGACTAACCTGATAGCCTTCTATGACGGTGTGACTGGCTGGATAGATGAGGGCAGAGTGGTGGATGTCATCTATCTCGACTTCAGCAAAGCTTTTGACACCGTTCCTCATAACATCCTCTTGGGCAAGCTCCAGAAGAGTGGGTTAGATGGGTGGGCAATGAGGTGAATTAGGAATTGACTCTGGATGGCAGGGCTCAGAGGGTGGTAATCAGTGGTGCAGAGTCCAGCTGGAGGCCTGTGGTTAGTGGTGTCCCCCAGGGGTCAGTCCTCAATCTGGTCCTGTTCAGCTTGTTCATTAACGACCTGGATGAAGGGATGGAGTGCTCCCTCAGCAAGTTTACTGATGATACCAAACTGGGAGGAGCAGCTTATAGCCCTGAGGGCTGTGCTGCCATCCAGAGGAACCTCAACAGACTGGACAACTGGGCGGTGAGAAACCTTATGAAATTCAACAAGGGCAAGTGCAGGGTCCTGCACCTGGGGAGGAATAACTCCAGACACCCGTACCGGCTGGGAACTGATCTTCTGGAGAGCAGCCCTGCAGAGAGGGACCTGGGCATCGTAATGGACAACAAGTTGACCATGAGGCAGCAGTGTGCCCTCGTGGCCAGGAAGGCCAATGGGATCTTGGGGTGCATTAAGAAGAGCATCTCCAGCAGGTCGAGGGAGGTGATTCTGCCCCTCTAGTCAGCCCTGGTGAGGCCGCACCTCGAGTACTGTGTACAGTTCTGGGCTCCTCAGTACAAGAGGGATGTGGAGCCGCTGGAGAGAGTCCAGCGCAGGGCTACGAAGATGATCAGGAGCCTGGAACATCTGCCCTACGAGCAACGGCTGAGCGA
The DNA here is from genome assembly GCA_003342815.1 of Eudromia elegans. Classification (NCBI taxonomy): domain Eukaryota; kingdom Metazoa; phylum Chordata; class Aves; order Tinamiformes; family Tinamidae; genus Eudromia; species Eudromia elegans. The sequence goes on from PTEX01000488.1 coordinate 145,506, forward strand.
GCTGGGCCTCTTGAGCCTGGAGAAGAGAAGGCTGAGAAGGGATCTGATCAGTGTCTATAAGTACCTCAAGGGAGGGAGTGAGGTGGTTGGGGCCAACCTCTTCTGTGGTGGCCAGCAACAGGGCTAGAGGAAATGGCCGTAAACTAAAGCATCAAAAGTTCCACAGGATCTTAAGGAAAAGTTTCTTAACAGTGAAGGTGAGAGACTACTGGAACAGGTTGCCCAGAGAGGCTGTGGAGTCTCCTTCTCTGGAGATGTTCAAAACCTGCTTGGATGCAATCCTGTGCCACATGTTCTAGGTGATCCTGCGTGTGCAGAGGGGTTGGACTAGATGACCTCTAGAGGTCCCTTCCAACCTTAAGTATTCTCTGATTCTATGATTCAGTATGAACGCTGGATGGAATAAACTGCAAAGGCTTTCTCTTCAGTTCATGCAGCTGTTCCAAAGGGAGAAAATGGGGGAAAGTGTTTCTTTAAACACCATACTAGCACAAACCTTTTAGGAAAACCGTTTGTTTAATATAACAATATATTTCAGTATATTGAAAGTTCTGGGCCTCAACCTTTATTGTCCAACACAGGATTGTTCCTTTTAGTAGTGTATTGAAGTGACACAGCATGCATGATGCTTGGGAAAGATCTCATGTACCTTATCCCTGGTTAAAATGAAAATGAATCAGTATTTGCTAGCAGCTAAGATAGATACGAAAAATTACCAAATTTAGCTTTTTGAGGGTTTTATATTTCCATCCATCCGGGGAAAAGAGAGCCTTACTTTGATCTGGAGACCTGCCAGCCATCTTCAAAGTTTCTTGAGATAGACATTCCACCAAGGAAAATGGAGGTGCTGAGGCCAGAAAAGAAACTTGCTTGGGTGCATAGGAAAGGGGCAGATTTGCTACAGTAAGACAAAAGAACAGTCATTTGTCTGTGTTATGTAGCACTGTCAATATTACACAGAAATGCAAAGCTGTGGAAACTTGTCAGTGGAAATTTCCATTTCCTTTATGCTTCATGACTGAAAGGAAACTTACTCTGAGAGGATACTTGCAAGTGGCTTTGGGGAATGTAGCCCATTCTACCATGTGGATTGCTGCCAGACTGGTTAAACTGATGCTTTCAAATGTTTCTATTCAGAGTTAACTAATAACTGAATGTTTATTTTTATTTGTCTGTCTAAATCTTTTTTATGCATTATTTGAAGTTTTGAGGTTTTGCATCCCATCAGTATGGATGAAAGAAGTAGAGACAGAGATGTAAGCTTAACAGAGCTGTTTGTAGTAACTTAGTTGTTCTGATACATTGCATGCAACTTGCCAGTTTTTCTGAGAAATATTGTCACTGCAGAGTGAAGCCACAGTAATATTTCAGTATTCTTCTTTCAGTGCTGAGAACAGAGATGACTTTACAGGAAAAAAAAAAGTGATGACAAGCAGCTCTGAATAGAGCAAATTTACACACTCAGATGAGAGTTTGTATGATGAGGTAAAGTTGAGTCAATACAGAAATAAGTTATTGCATTATCAGGATGTATGGGCTGTTTATGTCCGTGTAGAAGAAAATAAATCTTCTGGTATAATTTAGATAATTTGAGTTGTAATTCTGGAAATATTTTATATGTGCAATTCTGAACACACAAAGTTATTAATGAGCTGAGCAGGCTCAAAAGTGAGGCTCAAACATAATAAAAAGTCATTTAAGCTCCTCTTAGACTCTGTTCTTGGGAAGCACGACAACAAAGGGACAGTGAGGGGTCACATGTATTTCTCTGGTGGTTGTGTTTTTGGGTTGTATGTAAAGTAGTTAGATCATTGCAGGATTATTTTTTTCTTTTTTTCTTTTTTTTTTTAAGTTGCAGAGATGGAGCACCTTTTCTGCAAGCAGATGGCACTGAAGTACTGGGTGAAAAGTTTGTCATGCCAGCAAAAAGAAAATGTTTTATCAGTCTTCGCTCTGAGTAGTGTAATTATAAAGTTGCAATTCTAAGACTTTCACAGGGTCATCTTTATCTTCCCTTTCTTGAAAAAGCATATTTGTTTTCTTGGGCTTGCTTGCATAGCTATTAGCTAAAAAATTGAGCAGGTCGTCCTTACCTTTATTATTGTCAAGAGAAATGCATGTTAAGGATAAAAAGAATATTTTAAAAATGTTGTCAGAGTTATCTGCTTCAAGTGTATGCTGTAGATAGATAGTTATCATTTGATGCAGTGCAATGTAAATAGCAATGCTTTATGTAGCAATAAATACAAACAGGTTGAAATGGTGGTAAAAACACATGGTTAATTACTGCTGATAAGGTGTAAGGTGAAGTGTAAGTGCTTCTTACACTGTGAGGATAACTGCTGCTACTGTCTGCGCAGGACTGCTTCTCAGAAAAGGGAGCAGTTAAGTAGAATTGAGAGGGAAATGGGCAGGAGAACTTTGGAAAACCAAAATGAAACATGAATATACAAACATTCATTCAGCAACATGTTTCGTCATTTACAAAAATACCACTTCTAATTTTCCAGTTCAAAAATAGAAATAAGATCATATGAGCCTTCCATTTCTTCAAAATTATGACTTGTCCCTGATCTTTCTGAAACTTGATTGAGGTTTTTGCGAATCGTTTCCGGTGCTTCAGTTTTCTATAGCCTCCAAGATACTGCAACAAGAACCAGTTTTCTGTAGTGCCAGCATCTTGAGGCTTGATTCCTGCCCTCTGCTAGTGCATGAGAGCAGCCCAGGAGCCCTAGTGTTCTTGGGCCCTTGAGAGTGTGGCTGGTGCTGCAGTGGTGCGACTGGGCATTTGGGCACTGGGCACTGATGCTCACTGATGCTCCTACAGTTAGTTTGGTTCCTTCTACTTAAGAACTGTTCCTTTCTCATAAACTGTAATTTCATTAGTAATTCCAATGCAAATAGTTATGCACTGTTTAATAACATGATTACAGGGTGAAACTGTGGGAGTTTTACCAGGGATGTTTGGTCAGGGATTGACCAGTATGTTTCCAAACTTCAAATTGATATGTTTTTGCAGGAACAAGGGGAAGTTATTCCAAACCTTGCAAATAAAATATTGGCTGGAGAAAAATTAGAGACCTTGTTTAAACAAGGGAGCAGGACATGTTTCTGTGAGCTCTCTGATTTGTAGAAACTAACTTGGGCAGCAGCAGACCACTAGCTTTGACCTTTTGTGTCAAATTCAAGCTATTGAAATGTGTAAACCCTTTTCCAGTTTACACTTACTTAGTTGTTTTGAGCTCCTTCTATATGTAAACCCTTGGATTTAGAAAAGAAACGAAGCAAGTGTCTAACTTAAATGTCATGATTTGCGTTAACTAGTGATGTAATGACACTTTTGAATAGCACATAGTCACTCGTGTAGTCTCTTACTTCGTTGCAGAGTATAGGCGAAAAAGCACAGCAGATGCCCTGATTGGCTGTCGCTTAAAGGTAAAGGAGAGATGTGGATAATCGTGTGTGGATATCACCAGCACCTCTGGGCAGGTTTTGTAGCTTATGTCCTTTGTGTTTCAGGAGGCACTTTTTTCTGTCTGTTAACAGACTTCACATATGCACATTATCAGTTCGGTCTTTCCAACCATATTAGTCCAAGAGCTGCGGCCTGTCCAGGCTTGGCTCCTGAAAATGAAAGACACTGGAATGCAATCTCCTCCCTCCCACCGTGTTGATCTGAGCTTGTGGAGTGCCTTGCTTTCAGGAACGAGCATTCCCAGCTGTCCACTTCTCCCTAGGAATTCCTACCTTTACAACAGGATCAGCAAAATGAAAGAGCGGCCAACTTGAGTCTAAAACACTGTCTTGGCATAAACCATCTTCTTCCAGGGTTTTTAGATAAGATACCTCCTCTGCCCTCCATGCCATCCGGATGGGACAGATGGCTACAGGTGGTAGTGTGGTATATGGCAGCAAGGAAATGTCCTTGGGTGCTCTCCTTTTGTTTAATTCCACCAATAGGACAGTTGGTGACTGAAGAAAATGGCTTGGGGATAACCAGGAAGGGATAACAAATCAATCTTCCAATCTTAATTTTTTTTGAAAAGGGTAAAGGGAAGAGCAGCAGTCTAGTGGATTTGATTCAGCTCATAGGGTTTTTTTTCCTTCGTTAGGCATGACAGCTTTGTACAATGTGTTATGGCACATAGTACTGTCTCGTGATGTTATCTGTGCGATATGGTTTTTACTATCTATAATAGTAAGAACTGTAGCTACATCAAGGCCAAATTTGAAGCAGCTCATCTTCTTTCAATTAGTTTATTCTTTTTATTATCATGATTATTAATTTTCTTACATAGAAGAAAAAAGCTACATTATATTAAGGAGTGTCCTTTGCCTCTTGAATTCTTGCTGTGATTCATGCTCTTTTGTTTCTGCTCTGATTTCTTCCAAAACTATCAGTGTTTTTTCCTTTCTTATCTTTCTGCTTTAATTAGGAAGTACCAGTTTGGGACTAAAACCTACCACCAATACTTAAATTTGTGATATTAACCTTGTGTACCTATATAACAACATTAAGTGTCACTGCTCTTAGGTACTCCAAACAGTCTTATGTAGATGTGAAAAATGCGCTACTTTTACTTTTTAAGAACCTTATTGTATCAATGTGAAACAATAATTAATTACGGTAAAAGATTTTGACATAACTGTGGAAAATAAGACTACAGAAATTGATCAACTGGAACCTCAAGATAGATTAAATTTAGTCTTTAGATTTGAACTCTTAGATTCTTCTTCTAGGAGAAATTTCATGGTCTTCATAATGTGCTAAAATGTCAGTAATTACCGTAAGTTTGTCAGCAACACATCTTCACTTTCCTGGATAGATTCATGACGGGCACTGACAGTCTGTTTTCAACTGTATATTGGATTCTGCACTGTCTCAAACTTCTAAGAAGTTGACTTTAAGTCAGCATACAGCATGTAGATAGATGATAGTGTTTGTTAAGTTGTGGATAGGTTCAACTATCTTGCTCATAGGATTCTCTTTGACAAGCTCATCAAGCTGATTAGATTCAGACAGTCAGAGGTCAGCAGAATTAATAAGCAAAACTCACCCTCTAAATCATAGACGATTGTATGTCATCCAGTTAGGCTTCTGTGAATATAGTATGAAGCAAGTACAAAACTTGTGTCTGGAAACAAAATCATCTAGCTAATAAGAAATGAAAAGGTGAATATTCAGTGCATCCTTCATTATTTGTTCTGAGGCCAGCTCCCTTACTGCCTAAAAATAAATTGAAAATGACTTCTGGCTTAACCTTTAAGCTGTTGATTTTGTTACACTGTTGGTTTTGATGTGCTTCTTTGTGATAAATTTAACCTTTCTTTATCAGTGACTATTTCATGATTGTTTGAACACTGGGATCTTCCTGTACATAGCTCAATCTTTTTAATATTCAGAACAGCTAAGGTTCTTTGATACATACTGTGAGAAATTTTCTCCTTCTTTCAAATAACTTTTGTGGCTCTTTTCTGTACCCTGTCTAATTTTTCTACATACTTTTAAAAATGTGGATACCGGAACAGGACGCAGCATTCCAGTGTCCCTTACAAAGGTAAGATTTCCTCCCTACACCTATTGTATCCATATGTCTAGAGGAATGTATAATTGCTCTTTCTCCCTTCCCCACCCCCCTGTAGTTTCACATGTTGAGGTACTTACTTATTGTAATCCCTGTGTTTTTTCTCAGAACTGTTTCAAGATTCTGTCTCTGTTCTTCTAGGTGGCAAATGTATTCAGGTAGTCAAATTGATAGTCTGACCTTTGTTTGGACTAACATCCCTTCCTTTAGTTGAAAGGCAGAGCCAGTGCACCAGCCCTCTCCTCAGAATGTGCAGTTTCAGCGTTCCTGGTGGCAAGGATTTACTGTAGAAAATTAAATGAAAATGTTGACTGCTGTTGGATGTGCTGGGTACTGATATGTATAGACTTTCTTGTAGTCTTGTAGTGGCTAACAGACCAATGAGATTCATGTTTGTGCAGATGAGAGGCAGAGCTCTTACTGGAGAGCCTACTGCTGTGTGTGGTGCTGCTAATCTGACACTGGAAGAGGGGGGTACTTTGAGAAGCTGTGAAGTACCTCTTATTACTAGTTTTTTTTTGGGTTTTTTTTTTTTTTTTTTTTTGCATTGCAGAGCATCATTAAAATTGCATTAAATAGTTATTGAATAATATTCCAGTTTTGTTTAATGCCTCTGCATGTTGTAACCACAGATAAAATATGTCCCATCAAGCTCTAGCAAAGTATCAGTCTTTAATTACACACTGGCAGGTGAAAAGAATGGTAATAGTTACATGAAGTTTCCAAGATACCTGCAACCAGCTTTTGCTTCCGTAGTGTTTGCCAATGTAATTTAGGTTTCCCGCATTCATTAAGTACGTGAGTAGGAATAGTGATGAGCAATGAATGAGTGTTTCTCAAATTTCTCAGGTATCTCTCCCTTTTAGTTGAGCATCAAGCCAGTTGAGTTGTCATCCATGAATGCATAATTTTCTCTGTGAACAAAACAGCATCAGAAGCTTTTAATTTTTAGATTTACTATTTCTAAAGCATTCTCAAATCATAGCTAGAAAAATAAAAGACATTTTTGGACTTAATCCCTTCTTTCTTCAGCAGGTACATAAATTTTTGTAGGATCACTAGGTGACAATAGTCAATTTGAAATCTTTTTGCTATGTAACTGAAACTTAGTCTACAGATTTGTGATCAGGGAAATAAGTTTATTTAGATTTTTGAGTATTCTGTGCAAAACTATTTAGTGGCACTCAATTAGATGCCCTTTGCAAAAAGTTATACTGTAATAAATGGAGGAGCAGGAATGGGAAGTTTGTTTTACATTTGAAATAGAAAGGTCTAGTATGAATATTTTCTACTTAATTTCTAATTTAATAATGATGATTTTCTGTAACGTTGAGATATAAAAGTGAGTATGCTCATTGTTTTGTTTTTTAAACTCTAAGTTGCACAGCAAACTTGCTTATGGATTTTTCTTTCTCTCCCTTTTGACTATGATAGCGTATTCACTTTCACTTATTTCATGTTACTTCAGATTAACCCCGCTGAAATGTCATTCTCCACCTCCTCACCTCTGCTTTCTCCCTGACTTCACCCATTATTTCAGTTATTATTAGAATATATTATTTCCAACCTCTCTCTCGGAAGTTAGTGTTCTATATCTCTGAGTGTAGGCTCCAGAGCAATATTTATCAAGCTGTAAAAGGGAAAAAAAAGTGAGAGAGACCTGGAATAGCATTAAATGGTTCATATCTAACAACTCCTCCTTTTGTTCTCCTTTTATTTTAAAGTTTCTAGGCTTTTATATTTTTAAGTGTGATCAAATAATATAGTGTTGAATTACCTTGTTTTTCCAAAAGCTGCCATTCAGATTTATGACACAGCAGTATGTTCATTTCCTTATTTTTGTAAGGCATGGCAAGCACAATTACCTGAAAACTGGCATACACTGCACACATTTAACTGCATTACACATTGCTTTTGGGTTTTTTCTGTGCTTCAAAGAAAGCAAGAATTTTACCTGATCCTAGAAGCATGTGGGGGAGGCTTTTATGTGTGTGCATGTACATTTTAAAATATCTGCTTGAAATATGCAGTAATCTGTGCAATAGGTATGTATGCACCTGTGTATTTTTTACAATATAGGTAGCTGTCATTCATTGAAATGCTAGAGGACATGCATTTGCTTACAAATAAGGTTGAAGAGAGAGAATTTGTAGAGAAATCCATGAATGTTATGTGAGTGGCTCAGGGAAGAGCTGTGGTGTGAAAGAACGGAGGGATTCCAGGAATGTTAGCTGAGCATTGCAGGCTGAGGTTCCGATTACTGTGGTGTGGACTGGGAACAACTGCTTATACTCGTTGCTTAGACAAACAGTGCTCTTTGAGTGATCACTGTAGGAAGTGGAGTAACACGTTCATTGCAGCCTTCTGAATACATGCTGTTTGACTTGAGGTCACATACTGATGTGCAAATACATACACACACACACACACACACACACAAACACGTACTATCTGTGTAACAATCATTGCTGCCTTTTGCTTAGGTGATCAATTGATTAATAGTAGGAAAATATGTGTTTGTATATAGGTGTATGTACACACACATACACACATATAAAACATGCAAATATGTATAGATATATTAGCTTTTGTTCTAATCTTTCACCAATTCTATTAAAAGCAAGCTAAGAATAGTAATACTAATGAATTTACTTTTGTAGGATCTGGTCAACACTGGACTCAGCACTTTCTTCTTTTTCATTGCCTCTGTAGTACTCGCTGCTTTAAACCATAAAACTGGAGCAGAAATTGCTGCTGTGGTAAGAGAATCTGAACTTCTTTAAATGAGACTCGTATTTTGTATTAAAACTAAGGAAAACTTTTCCATCATGTTAAGTGAAAACTTCTGTTTGCTTAACCAGCCCAGTATATTTAAAGTTTTAGTTGGCTGTTTTGATTTCTTTTTTAAAATATTGATGCATTCAAGATGTATGTTTTAAGGCTTTTGAGGCAAGAACAAATGGGGGGGAGGAGGAGTGTAAAGCCTTAAGAAATTAATCTCCCTTGCTTCTTTACAGCTAACTTAGATATTACTGCCTTACATATCAAGCCTGCCAGAGAGATGACTAAATATTTGGATGAAGTTGGAGGCACTTGCACATAATCTTGCTGAATTCTTGTTCACTCCAGCTTGATTTTCTTTCACAGAAGAAAGTAGTATTTTGGTTTGCATTTAAATCTAGAATGATAAGGTCAAGTAAATTGGTTCTGTGCTCAAGTGGGCAGACAGCTATTTTTGCAAACCTGAGTATTGAAAATGCCACACCAATTGTGCAGAAAAATACTGAAGGAGCTGCAAACTGATTCCTTCTATAGCTTGATAGTCTAGACCATTCACCTCTGTCATCCTCACATGCATCCTGAGAATGAGCTATTTGTTGGATAAAGAGACTTGTTCTTTACTTACAAGAGGTCTTCCTCTGAAGCTGGCACTGCAGGATTTAATTGACAATGTCTCTGTAAACAGAACTTTTTTTTTCTGGGATCATTGATCTTAGTAGCAGATTCTCTAGTTCATTTAAGAATAAAAAGATAGATTTTTCCCATCCATAACAATTTGTCAGTGCCAATAAAGTAGAAAACTAAGCTGCAGAGGAATTTGTTATGAAACTGCTGCTGTTCTTGTTTTCCAAAATTGTCTTTGACAGTTTTTTCTACTTCTTGTAGATATTTGGTTTCTTGGCAATGGCAGTGTATGCTGCGAACACATGCTTAGCTATCAAAAAATGGCAAATGAACAGACAACAGAACAGTCGACAGACCAGTGACTACATACGTGCTAGGACAGAATCGAGAGAAGTAGATCATCATCCTGAAATTCAGCGTCTGGATGCATGACAGTGACATCTAAATGGGACTGCAAGGGGAAAAAAGAGTGCTTACATTTCCCTCATGGAATAAAGGACTTTTTCTCCCCTGTTTATTTGAGAAAGAAAAGGAAGATCAGACTGTGGTAAATAATGCCTAGCCCTGTGTATGTGCAGAGATGCCTTGAGGCAGAAGCTGTTGCCATGAAGAGAATAAATGTTGGTCATTCAAAAGCAAGATTTATATATGTACATAGATACATATATATATAAAAAATATGCTCATATTTTGGAATAACTACATAGTACATTTCTTCCCTCTCCCAGGTACGAGCTCTGCTCTATGTGTTCTGCCGTTGTTTCTTCATCTGCCGTAAACATGAAGGCAAACACTATATTGTTGGTTAATACAGGAAAAAGAAGTTCACCAAAAGTGGATTTGGGCAAATAGCAATAACTTCAGCAATGCATCGTATCCAACAGCTCTCCATAGCCTTCTCCTGCAGCCTGGGCTGTGCAGTTCCAGCCTCATCTGCAGGACCTCATGCAATTCCTCGATTCATGTATGTACACAGCTGGAATAGACGGCCCTGTCATGCTTGGGGGCTGATAGATGTAGCAATAAGGTAGTTGCCCTGTGAATTACTCTGAAATTGTCACATTCGGTTCATGTGTGATATTGGCTCCGTCTGAATTTTTTCCAAATGGTCACCATAATGCACCCAGTGCAAGAATGTCTTCTGCCAGTGTTGGGGTACATGCTATTTTTTTGTTTGTTACAAAATAGAGGAGCGGCGGGGGGAAGTGCTCGCAGAGGCAGGGAAGGGGATTGAAGGGCATGGTGATGAAGGCAAGAAAGAAGGGGTTTCTGATGGACCGGCATTGCAGTTAGTTTCATGTTTGCTTGTTTTAGGTTCAACCTTTCTGAGAACAAGAATAGCAAAAATTTACAGTATCTTACAAAAATGTATTAAAGGACACAATATTTTGATTCATGTAGGAAGATACTTTTGGAGGCTGGTTTATTTCTTCTGAAATCAAAACTGCTTGTATTAGGTCAAAACAATGACTTCTTGATTTGGGTGTGTCGAGAAAATACTTTTCTAACATTGCTTTGGAAAATTAATTTAGTTAATTGAAAGAAAATATGATTGTATTAATTTGCTTATAAATGATTTTGCCTAATTGAAGTTTTCTTATTTTTACTGTGTCTCCAGTGAAGAGGAGGATATTTTCTCTACTTAAAACTTGAATTCTTCAATAATCAGTATCCAAATGGTATTTGGAAGATGTCCAATATTTTACTGTTCTATGATTATTATATTTATGTATGTAATTCATCATTTACCACTTATGTAATGATCTCCAGATGGTCTCTGGAGCTGAATTCCTACCTGATGTAAACTGGTAACATCTTGGAAGTTACTGTAATTGTATCCCTGAATTGCAACATATGCCTGAATTTATCCCATCTCCTACTTGTACCTTCTGGTGTATAAGTGTTGCCATGTTGCGGTACCCAGTGTGGATGGACGTGCTGAATGGGAGTCTTGCAAATCAAAGGCAATGGATGTCAAGTTGCTTTTAAATATAGTGTCCAGGTTTTGAAAAGCAGTTTTGTGAAATGAACAGTACAAATGCTTGGAATTATTTTAATGTTACTTTACTTATTCTAATGGAGGGTACCAAATTTGAACTTTATGCTGCAGTGTTTAAATTAAGCAACAGAGAATTGTTCTGGTATGTGACAACCACATAACTGATATACTTTCGTTGTGCAGGTTTATTTGTTTGCATTTTGCCACAATGGCCAAGACTAAGATTAAAGTGAACTTATTAATGAATTTAAAGAAGGATTAGCCTTTTAACCCAGCAATGGTTTTCCAGTTACTATATCTGACATCTTACTAGGTTTCACTGATGAAGCTGATGCCAGAGGGAACACTGATTGTAAAATACCAAGCTATTCAAACCAGCCTCCGTTGCGGGATTTAAAACATAGCTATTTTTATTACGGACGTGTTTGACTGGGACTGCTGTGTATATGAAAAGTAAAACAATCAAATGTTTAGGGTAGCATTAAATAATGAAGTTCATAGCCAATGTATCCTGCTGGTTTTCATCCCCTAGTAGGGAGGCAAATTTTACAAGGAGGATTTTTAGACACCATCTGCTATTTGGAAAAAAAATAAAAAATAAACCGTAACTCTTCTAGAAGTAACACAGATCTAAACTGGATATCAAATTTGGTATTAAGACAGACTGCACAAACATGATAAAAACAAAAGCAGCCCAGCTCAAATGCAGAATATTTTCCTGCGTAAGATTGATGTTTTTAGAGTGAAATTCTCACCTGAAGTCAAGAAACAGAAGCTTCCTTCTGCTTCTCGGGAAGGGACGGAAGCAACTACAGAATGTCCTTTTAACACCCCATAGCCTTATGGTCATTATTGTCCTGTTGGTTTCTCAGAGGCTTGGGATGGGATGGTCTCCTTCATCTGTTAGTTCCTAAACTTGGTATCTTGCATTGACTTTTACCTTTTTATTTTTATTTTAAGAAAGGAAAATAGAACTCTGCAGGGCTTTTTCTGAAGTAAGATTATGAAAAGCTTTTGCCTCTTTTGCTTGAATGACAAATGCTTCTTCACTGGTATGAATGAAAGCTACACTTTGAACACATTATGCTACATGATGCAGTATTATACTGTGTTGAATGACCTCAAGTGCTTTTACACATGAAATCTAGTTGTCTTCAGCTGCGAACAGTATGCTTTTATTTATTACTTACATAACGACTTGAGCTCAGCACAGCTTTCAGGGTAGAATTCAAAAAGAATATAAACTTTTTAAAATACTATCTGATATACTTTGCAAACAAGAAATGTAAATTTATAATTTCCTTCTTTTGGGGACCAAAGATGACTTTAGTATTGTACAGTATATGCTTTCTAAAAATCTAAGTTAAGGATTTGTTAGTGTGCAGAGACATTATTTACTGCTTGGATTATAGAAAATGTGAATACGTTAGGTATGAGATAGCTAAATTTCAAGTATTAAAATCATACGATATATACATGGTTGAGTTTTTCTGGGCTTAATTTTACACTGTAATCTGTTGAAAAGATAGTAAATATTTTAATAATATGTGTTATCCGAACTGCAAATATGATTTAAAAAAAACTTATTGAAGAAAATAGAGAAGAAAATTAGTTTTTTTAAATTTGCTGAGAAAATTGCTTCTTCCAGCCAGCTAGTCTTAATTGAAATTGCTGAGCTTAGAGAGTGATAACTTAATGTATTCCTTAAGAATGCTGCCTAGCTTCACAAAGGGACGCAAAATGACAGCTCAGCAGTTGAACCACGTAGGAACGGGATGCTCAAAACAGCACTGGAGTTCTGATTATTCCTCTAAAGTCAGGCTGTGTCCTCAGGTACACAGTCTTAATGTATTTCTTTGTATAGAAATAAGGGCAAATTTCACAACCAATGTATGGATATTGAAAGATGAATTAAACAATAGAAAGTATTTGGAGCAATAAAATAATCGTTGTAGAGTGCTTTAGGAACATGTATTTTCTTTTAATGTTAAGTTCACTTTTGTCAGCCTTAGTTGAAGCTTACCATGCTTTCCTGTACTGATATGCAAATATAAATCTAAACAAATACCTAAAACGATGGTTAAGAACTAATTTAACAGTTTAATTGTTCCATTGTAAAGGTGCTTCCTCCTTTTTTTGCTCCTTTCATTCCATGTATTCATTCCTCATCTATCTTTTGCTTTGTTTCTTTTTGTTATTCCTTCTTCACTAATCTGTACAGTGTCTACTTCACTATGAGAAGACAACTATAAAGATGTTGGATGTGCTATCTTTAAGTGAAGTACTTTTCCCTTTCATAATATTTAGACATACGTGTTGGGGGAGTTTTTGTTCTTTCCCTAGAGCTTTGGGGGCGAGCCGGCAAATCGCACCAGATTGAATTTTCTGTTAGGAGCCATGTGCTTGGAGATGGAGTGAGATTCTTCTACCTCTGCCTCCTTAGAGAAACAAGGTACTAATCTTGATCTGAATTCCAGTCCTGTGCTAGTCGTCATTGTCCTTATATTCATGCGTCTGGCGTTAGCCATTGGCTATGTTGTGGAAGCAATTTGCCATCTTTTGCTTATAAGATTTCTCTCTGGCATGAATTTAGATAAAATCAGTAATGGGGAGTGCTTCTTCCTAGGTGTTGTTACATCTGTGTTTCACAGTGCATCTTATTTTTATTTTCTTTGTATTTCATTGAAAAATCTGTAAGAAGAGGGGGAATCAGGAAAATTTCCAGTCTTCTCTAAATTAATAATGAGATTTTTTTCCCTCTCTTCTATGAATTAGTTTGTACCATATGATGATTGCTCCTTCTTAATACTGTACACTTAGTGGTACTATAGTAATTCTTGCTGTTAGAAGGAATGCTATGGACAATAGCAGGAAAATGATCTGCTAAACACTGAATGTGAACTCTTATCATTCACCTTTGTGCTGTTGTCGAATATATGGTTTTTTTAATGTAGCCTTTTTTTCCCTCTTTAGTCTTTGTTCTGTATTTCTTTTCACACAACATCTTTAGAGATATGCCTACTTTTTTATGAAGAAAATAACTCTTTTAGGGTATTGTTTCCTAAAGAGCCAAGTAGCAATTCAAGTACTGCTGAAAAATAATATCCTATTTTCTACTTTCAGTGAGATCTAAATAGCTTTGTGTATGAAAAGTGAAGCAGGTCTTGCACTGAGAGCTCTGGGGCCAGAAGTCTTCAACAGATATTTAGAATAAATAAATAGGCAGAATCCAGTCATGAATTTGAGATGTGACAAAGGGTGGTAGGTACAGAGATGACCAGGCTTGACCCTTAATATTTCTGCATTTCAAAGAGATATGTGAACATGAATAATCCTCAAAGGAAGGATTAGTCCTTCATTTAGCAGAGGAGGAGCCAAAGGCACCTTAATTGGAAACAGTCATTGAAATCTCTCCTGTTTGTTCTGAGTTCTGGGGTCCTGACAACCATAGAACATCTCTCTGAGGTGGAGAGATTCCACTCTAATGATGGTGATTTGAGGGTGCATTTGAGGTATGTTGTCAAATGAGTGTGGATATCTCAGCGTAGCCTCTTCACAGAACAGCACGATTTAACTGCTTGCATCAGGAGGGCCACGTGCATCTGCAAACAAGAGTAGTGAGGCAAGAGGACAGAGACCTGCAGGGAAGAAGGGCTGTTTCTGGGTCCTTGGGTCTGACTGTGCAGCAGCACAGAGCCGCACACTGCTCAGAGGGCCACTTGCCATTTGAAGCTGGTCTGGATTGAATGGCAAGAGCGGTAGTTGTTTAAAAATGAAACTGAAATAGGTAGAAAAAACAGCGGAGCACTCTATTATTTTTTCTGAAGTAATGTTTGAAAATGGTTTGTGGAAAATAGGCCATATTCCTGTCTTCATTTTAACAGATTAAGGTGATTGAAAATGAATTTATACAAAGAATCAGGAAATCTCTAGATGCTGCTTCAGAGTGTTCCCTGGTGTAATTATCCCTGTTAGCCCCTTGGCCACTTGGATAGATAGAGCAGGTGCTCTCCAACCTGATTTTTGTTGTTTTGATTTTACTTTTTTTGTTGTCTTTATAAAATCTGTCATAACTTAACCATTTATATTCTAAAAATAAACTTCAAAAAGCTGCCTGCACTGTGATTTATAGTGTTCTTCAGAATATATAACACGATCTAATTTTCGTTCACGATATGCAGTTTTCTAAAGTGTTCCTATATATGCCCAGAAATTAAAGTTATCTATCATTTAAAAAAAAAAAAAAAAAAAAAGGAAGATAAAAATACCTATCCAGAATCCCAGTGCAACTCTTTCAAATGTGTTGGATGGATGAGTTAGTGAAATTACCGTCTAATCTCTATGGGTTAATAAATTTTTTTTTTATAACTAGTCACAGATATTCCCTTTTAAATTATACTTGGCAAACAAAAGATATTGAATTTTATATACAGTATGCATAGTTACCTTGATTGACGTATTTATAACATAGAGCTTTGAGTTTGCTATGAAGGTTTTGTCTGTATACTGGGGACTTCATGGATAAAATTTTTAAAGCCACATGGCATTTATGGAAGAATATGAAAACTATCTTAAATTCATAACGAGGATGTATGAGCATTTCAAGCAGCAATAGCCAGATCTTAGTGACAGAGTATGTGGGTTTTTTGTCTTTGATCGGGGCTGGTCCCCACAGATACTTTAATAACACCTGGGTGTGTTCAACAGTGATATATGACCACCTCTGCCTCTCCTGACTTCACAGACTATTCTCTACATTATGATAAATTTCAGAATATGGTATTTGTTTTGCTTTGGACGAGTGTCTCAATAGACATATTTAGTTAAAACCTTCACACGTTCGTTAAAAAAAAATCTAACTAAGCTGATATATTGCTTTGGTAACTTTTTTTTTAACCAAAGTATTGTAGTTTAAATATTTTTGCTGGTATTGTATTTATCCTGATGTCTGCAGGTTGAAGTTCTGTCTAGCACCCATATATTACAACAACTGCTGCCTTTGTTTTTCTACTGTTTGTACCTTTTGTCTTGGTTGTTTACTGGTTTCTACTTGTTAGATATATTGTAGGGAGAGTATATCTGAGCACGGAAGTTCATTCAGCTTTAATTCAGTGGTCACAGGTCTAGAGTAGGGAATAACTTTGATCTATTTTGTGATCAATTTCTTGCATGGTTTCTACACTTAAGACGCAACATTAGGACATAATATAGCAAACTACTTAGCTAATTGCTTTTTCTATCTAGACTTACTCTCTTCTGTGATAACATTTTTGAAACTATTTGTATATGTTGAAGTTTGCAAGGGTTCAGGAACCCACAAATAATAATAAAGTATGTATTTATTTCTCATTATACTATTTTTTTAATTAATTTTACACTCTTTGTGTATTTTCATATAACTGTAAAAAAATGCCGAAAAACTGCTTCACCTAGGGTGCCTTCCGTGTGTGGTATAAACACCTGTTGGTCATAAAAATAGAGATATAAACTGATTAAACCAGTAAACACTATTTTTGTGTAGTCTGACTAGTGCATTTTCTGGCTTGGTTGTGCTTTGACTCACTGGCACTGGCCTTGTGGCTGCTGGAGTAATTTTTCTCCCGTTGTGCATTGCACAGTAGCTTGCAACTCTGGGTAGAAAGGTAGTATCACTTTTCCTGTGCTTTGCCTCCACGGCTACCTGAGAGATAAAAAGCACGGGTATGGTTAAGTGAGCTGAAACATCCGATGTTTTTTTCCCTCAAACCCTGTGTAAAGAGGTGGTGTGGCATCTATTCGTATCCTTAGTGCCAATTCATCATGCTCTAGACAAATATGGTGGACTCTATCCAAACATTCCTGATTTTAGCCCATAATTTATGATGCCCAGGAAGGAACATCTGGGCTTGACTTAAAGACCTCACGCCCCAGGATTCAGCCCCTGTAGTGACCTGCTTGTAATTGGGAGCAGCTCAAGAGCACCGGCCAGCACTGTTGGTTAGATTTCTGTCTTGGCAGAGCAAAGGACGTGCAAGTTACCCTTCACTGTATGAGCACAATTCTGCCATGTGATACCCATAGTATTTTGCTTTTGAAATAAGCAAAGGTGTAATGTTTGGCCAAGGAAAATCTTTTAAGGTTCCTGTTTGTGCTGTCACATATACTGAACCTGACTCTGTTGTCCTGACTCAGGCAAAATTTGGACATTGGGAACCACAGGATCAGGTACCCATTTGTCATCCTAAGCAAGTTGTGATCAGTGAATTTGGAGAAATTGCACATGAGCAGATAGAGCAATGGATTACAGCCTGAAGCAATTTCACTTCAATTTTGTTGTGTATTTTTGGAGTTATATCAATAAAACTGGGCACAAGATCAGCGGATAAAATTGCTGCTTTCAGTAGAGATGCCAGCCAGCTGCGCTCCCGGGCTGATGCCTCTGGGTATCAGCAGCTGGGACTCGAGCGTAGCATCTTCCAGTTCTCTAGCTGCAAGTCATGTTGCTGAGGTTGTAAACGATTTCAGAGGCAGGGTTACTCCGCAGAAAAAAAAGACACTCTTAATGTGTTTTAGACCAATAATGATTTTGAACATGTTGTGCACTTCTCTTGTGTTGGTTTTTGATGTTAAACGAAAAATACAAGTTGAAGGATTGTAATGTCTTGCAAAACATGGTTCTCCCTGCTTTTAAAATTCATACCATTATAGCATAATTTAAATGATGTATTTATCAGTTTTAAATGTCATTTTGCCTGTCCAGTCTTTTGTATATGGGCACAATAACTATTTGTATTTTTTTATTTAGTTTTCTTTTCCTGTCTTTTCATCTTTCTGATATTTGAAGATTTGAGCTCTACAGATTTTTCTGGTACTTTTCTAGTTATGTCTTCATAGTGGTAAAAGTCTGTATTTTTGTATGTAGGGAAAATGGTAGTTTTCTAACACTTAGTCTTGATCAATATAGTATGAAATAATTTCTGAAGGAGTTCCTGTTTAATAAATGGATGTATTAAAATGCTACAACATGGTCTTCATCTGTAAAAGCAACCTATAAACCCTGCAGTTTCATGATTGATGGGTTAATTGATGTGTACAATTACTAAATACATTTCCTATGCAAAGCAATGCCGTGTGGCTCAAAAACAATCCTCCAAAACCTAGGAGTTTTTAGTGATGATGTGTCATTGGCAAGGGAGATTCTGTAGACATAGGAGTTGATGAAAAGCCACATCTGGGCAGTGCTTGGAGAGAGGTCACGCACAGCAGGAAGCACACGGACTGCTCCCTTGCCAGCGGGTTGGGGCAGGACGACTGCTGTGGACAAGCATCTGGTTCAAGCGTGGTAGCCTGTGATTGGAGCCCGGGGCACTTTGGGGCTCAAGTGTGTCTATAGGAATGCAGTGCCACCTCGTGCGCTGTAGGTTGCAAACGGGTTTTTGGTACCTGGATGTCTTCCACGTGAGGTGCATGAACGCAGACTTAACAAAGGTAAAAACAGGACAGAGACAGGTGGTTGAACGAGTGTTTTGGTAAGAATATGAACTCTGAAATGAAGTAACCTCCACGTTGGGAGGCAGGGGTGGAAAACGGTGGTAGGAGGGGTGAATTTCTACAGAAGGATTCGCTAGGGAGCAAGGCACTTGTTGGGTTTCTGCTTGATGGCCTGTAGGCGTGTGCTACCAGAGGGACCAGCTCCATCTTCCCTGAGGCATGTGTGGGGATGGGGATGTTGTCATGAGTAGCTTGTTGTTGTTGTTGCATTTATTGAACCCTTAAGGAGCCAGGCCTCAGTGTAATTGGTGCTGCTTAAGAAAGAGTTAAAATGCTGGATAATGGCAAATTGCTTCAGACATTGTAATCCGTGGTGTTTCCTGGTCAAAAGAAACTTTGTCAGAGTTGAACAGAAAATAATTCTACCCAGCTTTTAACCATTGAATCTTCCTTCCATCTCCTGGGAAGCAGCTAACTAGCTATTTTGTTTGCCATTTCTGTTGATTTTTAGGAGTATTCCAACATTGACATAACTTAATATTTTCATTTTGCTAGGTATTCACAGTGTGAATGTATCTGCAGTAAGCCTAAAGGGAAATGTTATTAGTTGCCAAAGGTCAGCGCTAAAACTCCAGTGTCTGCTTAAATAGGATAAATTTAATATTGTCTGGAACATTTACGTTTATACCAAAGATGAGGTTTCTCCTCATGGAAAGCCACTTGCCCTTGAGCGCTAGTACTGTCATGCTGCGTGCTGCCACAGCCCAGGCTGCCTTCTCTGGCAAAATTCCTTGGAATGCTTGTTTTGGCTGCTTAGAGGCAAGGCGTTAAAATGAGACCTTCAAGTAAGACAGACGCACCCAGGGTTTCTATTAAAAAGTTTAATCCAGCATGCTTTCTATATGTTAACCATGTACTAGTTACCAGCTGTGACATGCAATACATTTTTAAAAAATAATATAAAATAATATCAAAATGAGCCCAGGTCCCCTGACATCACAGTCAGCACAGTCAGTAAAAGTTGACAGTAAAGAAGAAAGAAATGTGGAATTCCACACAAGAGAAGGTCTGTAGAGCTCTTTTGTAAAAGCAAAGACTATTTATCACATTTGGAAGCAAATTTTATTTTGCTTTTATTCCTTCAGTGGTCAGGAAATGCAAGGTGAGCAAACTGCCTGTTGGAGGTCTTCGTGTGTAGCTGGATCCACTTCCCAAATACCTGTTTGCTGGTAGGTACCAGGTGTTTGCCATTTAGCTGCCAGCTGCTAGCAGGGAATTGGAATGCAGGCAGTAATTTTTTTCCAAATGAAAATCGCCCTTTAATGTTTTAGCTCTGTTTTTCATTTATTCTATTAGTACCATCTGCTCTCATTTTATTTATTTATTTTGTTAAAACCACCTGTCCTGGGACTATATTAAGTGTTTTTTAATGCATAAGATTTTTGTCTGAAATAAACCTTTCAGGTACCATATGTGAGGGACAGGCCATGCTTTTTACGTGAGGAGTGTGTATTTACATATGGAAACAAGTGAAGTCAAAAGCTTTTTTCCCAAAAATATACTAGACCTGAGAGATATATTATGTTCTTTCAAGCAAAGGAGACTTTTAAACATAATATTAAAAAAAAAAAGGAGGAGGGGACTCGGAAAATGAATTTTGCTGCCGAGATATTCTTTAGTTTGGAAGTTGATTTTTGCATCTTCTTAGGCAGAAGGGAGTATTGCTCTCCTAGGGCCCAGATGTCCTGAGTTTTACAGCCCCTCTGTATGCTCTCCGATGAGCGGCCCAAGGGCAGCCTCGCTTCCCACTGGAGAACCGGGATTACAGAGCATGAGGGCAGGCCAGGGGCACCTCAGCAGGCTCATTGGGAGGTAGTGTCACTAGGAGGCACTTGGCAAAGCCTCGTGCAACTGCGTCCAAGGGCTTCCTGCCAATGGGGGCCAGTGCAGCGTCTCCTGTGCTGCCTGGTGGCTCTGGTGAACTCCAGGAGAGGGATGTGATCCCATCTGAGCAGCTTAAAAAAGTGGAATTAAATGTCCAATGAACCAGTTAACCTGTGGCAGAGTTATCCTTTGAGATTAGATCCTGATGCAGATTTCCAGTTGTCATTAATTTTTATCATGTGTAAGTGATGGATATGAATGCACTGAAACCAGCACATCAGCTATAATCTGTGCCTGCAATGCTTGAGCTAGTGAATATTTAGACTTTTAAGAAATATTATTTGTTAGATAATCTAGAAAAATACAAATAAAGTAGAGGCATTTTCTGTCTCTCTGATGTAAGAAGAAGTATAGAAATTTTTAAGTGTTAAATATTTGGAATTAAGAAAGCATATTAAAGGCTCTGCTGTAAATTGAAAATGCTATGTTCCTGTTAAATTAGCATACTATAGAGCTGACTAAAGAAGGTAGAGGTAGAACTGGGATGTTTTTTCAAAAACATGTTACTATGTTACAGATTGAACTAATTTAAAATTATTAGTTCTGAAGGAACATAAATGCTATTGAATAGTCTGCCGCACCACTGTCCTATGCTTGTGGTGGTTCCATAAGCAGTGAAGTGAAAATAAGATACCAAGAGTGAACAGGGAAATATCTCAATTGGCAGTGCAGTCAGCAAAGAGGGAAGTGCTGGGTCATCATCTTCCCTTCACAGTTCATTGTTGTCCTCTTCAGTCGGAATCAGAATTGGAGTCTTCATCTGAAGCTTTAAAAAAAAAAAAAAAAAAAAAATCTGCTGTTGTTTCTAAGACGTTTGTTTCAGAGGATTGGTAGATTTAGGAAAACGCTTGTAAAGTGACAGTGACGTAGCCTTAAATGGTGTTTAAGAGGATTTGAGAAATGCTGCTGGGAAGTACTTGATCTTAGACTGCTGCAGTGTAGAGGGTAATGGTTCAAAGAGAAGGGGGTGAAAAGATGATATTAGCGCAACCTCAAGGGAGTTTGCCTAAGTGCTTCCTCTGCTAGAGTTTTGCTGCCTGCTCTTGGGCAAGGTTGCACTCTGCCATCTGCAAGTGAGAAGTGTAAAGATGTTAAGAAATCCTGATGAGCCTCTAGGGGCACATCCTGCCAGAGCCTGAAACTGTGTTGGCAAAGATGAAAGGGGTTTGTGGCCTCCGCAGCAGGAACATGAGTTTTGTGCCAGAGGAGCAGCGCTGCGAGGCAGAGTTCTTCCGTTTTCTAATACTGACATAAAGCTGTGTGACTCTCTATGTTTTGTGAGTTCATACGTTTTCCTTTCCATCTTCAAGCAAACAAAACGGTGTCTTCAGCCTATTTGTATAACCTGGTCAGCCTAATCTCCCTCTGTGGTGGATTCCATTTGCACAGTTGAGTTTCTAGTCTTTCCAACAGGCTGTTCCTGTAATTCTTCTTCCCTTTAACTCTATTTTTGACCTAAAGCTTATGAAGCGCTTAACGGTCTACTAAAATACCTAGAAAAGGCTGTTATCATTACCATATACCCTCTAGGATTCTGTGTTCATTTCCTACTTGCTTTTATGAATTTAAATGCAGTTTTTTAGATCTGCCTTTATACAACATGAAGCATTACAGGGGCATCGTCTCTGATTTTGACTCCTACTGATATGTAGGCTGTGTTCCAACTTCACTAGAAATGGGTTAGAACTCAAACATTTCTACATAAAGATCTGATCCTTTCAACTCTGCCAAAATGGAGCTGTCTGATCTGAGGTAGCCCATTCTGTACGTCCTGTATTAGAAGGAAATTGGGAAACGGTCTTGTTCCTTTTGTGCAAAGTGAGACCTTTAGATTTTAAAGGTATTTGTCCACAGATCAGCAAGCTTGAGAATAAGTCGCAATAGTACGAGAAGGGGAACTATTGCATATTAAAAACTGGAGAAATTGATGCTAATTATTAAGTTATTCAATGAAATGTTTGTTTGAAAGGGAATGTTTATTTTTTGACCAACTCATTTTGATGTGAGGAAAAAGTCTGTGTGGCAGAATAATTTTCATTATTGCATAGAGAGGCTTTCAAAATCAGATGCGACAAAACTCCATGAGAAACTGTACTCAAATTCTTAGCTTGCTAGTATCTTGTTAATACAAAACAACTGGAATTTTACTGCATTATGAAGACTAAGCAGCTTCATAATACAGCATAGCTGACACATAGAAGATTCAAGTAACAAAGACCACAAACATTTCTTACCAAGTTTGAGAAGTCTTGCACCCCTGCAAAGTGTGAAGTACAGGAAAGTCTCGTGTTACCTGCTCATGTAACCCAAATGGGGCATGTTACCTACCGTCTGACTTGCACCCTTCAGGGGGACTGGAAGTGCCTTGTTTGAGAAAGGTAACCAGGTCATTGAAGGTTATGTAGAAATCAATGGCATACACTATTGTGGCAATAAATCCAAACACCTAAAATAACAAAATAATTCTATAATACTGAGATAAAGTGTTTCTGGAGATTTGGTATCAAATAAGAAGTAGTCTAGCACAAATAGGCAAATTTCAGTCAAATAAACTAGAATAAATGCTATATGGCATGCTCCATTTCTGTTCAGAGTAACACAGGGGTTTTTTTTGTGTTGAATACAAGATCTTTGTATTGAAATTATGTATAACTTTTAATTACTTGGTAAAGGCTGCTGGCTACTGGTACTGGACAATTTTCTCATCTATTTTTAAAAAGTATTACAGAAATTTTATTTATGCTGCATATATTATTCATGCTTAGAATCAGGTTACAGATGGTGAGGCAATATCTTATTTCTGAATACAAAATGATTAAGGCTCATGATTAAGGCTCTGTGTTGGGTGGTCTCTTTACTGGATACATTCTATTTAAGAGTAAAATCATGGTGGTTTTGTTTCAGCTTATCCTGGTAAAAATATATAGTAGAGGCACAAGACTAAAATGGCTTAAAATACTTTAATTTATGCTGTACTTAGTAGTTATAGGCTTTTTTCTTTTTTTATTTAGTTATTTTTTCATTCAAGATTCTTGACGTTCTTTTCAAGAAACTTCTAATAATTGTAACAAGAGCAGAACTGAATTGTTTCTTAAGTATGTCCATATGCAAAATACAAAAGCAGGAAGCTCATGTCTACTTACTCCAGCTGCTTTAGATGCTCCATCAGAATATCTTGAGACAGCAGCAATTGAGATGGCAAAGTAAATAATCGCAGCAGTGACGCACCGCAAGAAATCCTGTAAAATAAGAGATATTGCTTTGTCAGATTTAGTCGCATTGCTCTAACATACAAACTCCTCCGAGAGTAATTTTACAGATGATGAGTGAAAATCTTTGATGTTACCTCATTGGACTTGCCAATGTTGGAATGTAACTACAGTCTGATACTTTGTAGTGGGTGAATTGTGCATTTGGGAAATATTTTTAAGTGAGAGATGACTGGAATCTTGGCTTTAGCCTCTGCTCTTACAGATGTTGGTATAAATCCTACTTTTATTACACTTCTGTCGGGCGAGCCTTTCTTCAGACTGTGAAAGGACATCTTTCTGTCGTGTTTCCTTTTGAATACAGCAAGGACTAATGAAGAGTCTTAGAAAGTTTCGTTTTTAAACAGAACTTCTTTGATACAAAATACTCTTGGAAGAATGTATCCTTTTTTTATGGGGAGAGGGCAACACTGAAAAGTGCTCAAGTGTGTGCTTGTTTTGGCACTTTATCTTTGAAATTTAGCACTCTCTGTAGGGACTAATCATTTAGGAATTAAACATTTTGTTTAGTGTTACACACTATGTATAAAGGATTATTTTATAACTGGGATTTTAGTTGCTGCCATGAAATGAATTTACCCGTTGTTACTGCAGAAGTACGTGCTACTTGGGGCTGAGGCTGTGGCTCTTCAGGACTAGGCCGTGCCCTGCAGTGCTGGCGGGGATGTGCTGGAGCAACAGAGCAAATTGAACCATGTTTTAAATAAAGGACAGTGATTCCCAGAGCAGGTGTTCCCCCTGTGCAACTGGCAGAATTGTATCTAGGCTTCTGCTCACAATTAATCTTTGGCCTTTCCAGAACAGGTGGATGAATAAGATTCTGTCTTAAAACATGAGTCCTACAAGAAACCTGATTCCTCTTAAATCACAGCAAGGTTACCTATATTTTGAGGCTGGAGTATATGGATAGGATAAACATTAAAGTGTTGGGGAGGGGGGAGTGGTTTGTGTATGTTAGTTAAGGAATCAAGTACATGTCTACAATAGGAAACCAATGTAACTGAGATTACCAGTTGCAAATCACACAAACTGTTTGGCTGCTGTTGTTTTAATCCACCAAAGGCTTCTCCCATTTTGTTTTTATACATGAAGGGCTGTAATTTAAGTCTTACTATGACAAGCTATTGCTACACTTATCCAAATGAACTAGAGTGGCATTTTTGAAATAATTTGTAATGCTAGATCTAGAGCGCTGCCTTTACAATCCGAGTTTGAAGCAGCAGAGACATCCAGTGGCCAGACTGGAGTAGTTGCCTGCAATTAAAAACCGGAAAATTTCCCCAGAAATAGCCAGTGATCAATTCTGTGTGAATTAGCCAGCCACAGTTACAGGGCTTGCCTGCTTAACAACCTGAGCGATTTGTTTCCACGTCTCTGTGACCCTGGAGCTGCATAGCACTTCCCATCTGGGAGTTCCAAAGCACTGTAGTATGTGCATTACTTTACATAGCGTGCCTCACCCCATTTTGTAAGGGCTGCACTACAAAAAGACTCCAGCGCTGTTAAGACTTTGGGTTAGGCTGGTGCTCCCGGCTTTTGAAGATTCAACCCTAAGCCACTTACCCACAGTAATGCATAAGTTCTGTGCTCTAATAAAAATATGCTCTCTGTCAAGTCCTAGAAAAGCAGAAACTATAGCACTGCGTGATTTAAATGGGTGACTGCAACATTTTTATTAATAATGTAGCCCCAAATCTGGGATCGTCTTTAATCATATTACCTCATACTGTACATTTAAATTTGTGTTTGCATTTCACATTTCACTTACCGACAAAGGCCAATAAAGTCCTTTAAACTTCTCATTAAGCTTAGAGGCATAGGCAAAAAAAAGGAACAGTGCCAGCAGAAATTCTAAAAGCGGTGCCATCATGAAAGAGGCAGCTGAGGACGCAATGTAGCAGATGAAGATGATAAACGACAGCACCTAAAGCACAAGGGAAAACACTAGTTATGTGCATGGAATAGCAGGGTGTCAGGCAGCTCTGAGCAGTTTTGAAGCCTTATTTTCCTCGCATGTGTCTGTGCTGCTGGAATGGTATAGCTTGCTTCCGCCTTTTCTTCTGGGGCCAAATGAATTCTCTTGCTTAGCATGGCATAAATTTAAACTAAGTCCATTTCTTCCAGTGCATTGAGACTGCCTTTGCAGAGAGCTTCTGTGGGGTTACACCTCTCTGAGGCAGTGGTGATTCACCCTGGTTTGTAAACAACTTTGACAATCTAATTCTGCAATTAGAGCCGAGCACCTCCGAGCAAGTGCACGGGGCTGTGAGCCGTCGAACATGGGAGCCCTCATCTGCAAGCCGAGTCATTGCTCAGATAGCCCAGAGTAACTAAGCATTCATCTTTGAGATTAAAGGAAAAACATCCACCTCTGATGGATAGAAAAATCCTTCTTTAAGTCTTTGTTTTCAGTCTTCCGATGTAGGCTGCTTTTCTTTAGTAATATTTAAGTGTTTTGGAGAGTAATAGTGTACATAAAGTGTAGTATATCCTTTATCTCCATGATGTTTTGTAATCTCTTCAGCTGGTCTTTTCATCTTCAACTGGTTTAACCCCAACCTGGGACACTCAAGGCTGCTCTCAGAATTCCTACGGTAAGGTCCCATCTGTGGTTTGTTTGTTTTTTGTTTTGGTTTGGGGTTTTTTTTTTTTTTTTTGACTACTGTAGCAGAAAGGAAGGTAAAGAGACAAACTTCAAATATGTAGTTTGTGATCACCTTGATCTCTCTGCTGGTTGATACAATAACACAAATGCTGCATTTGAAAAGAGATCAAGTTTTTCTTTTGGTAATGCTCACAGTCCAGCTTGCATCCAGCTCCAAATCTGGACTATGGACAAAAAATAGTTACTTAAAAGTATATTTTTAAATATCACTTAACTTCCTGCAGTTCTTATGTGGTTGGTAGATGGGCTAAGTAATACTAATTACATGAGCTATTCTCTGTACCAAGGTACCTGAATATGTAGGAAAACTGCCAAGAGCCTTTTTCTAGCAACACCTGCAGCTCCGGCCTAGGTAGGCCAGATGTTAAAACAGGGTTCTACTGAGGCTGGTTATTTTCTTTTTGTTGTTGGTGGTGTGTTTTTGTTTTTGTTTTGTTTTTAAAGATTTCCCTCTTCCCTTCTTTGTTTGCTGCTGGTTCTTTGAAGTAGCAGTTCTTCTCGTGCTGATATTTTTGTACTCATGAAATAGAAACAGTAGTTTGGATATTAATTGTAAGCGCTGTTGTACCCCATCCAGCTGCAAAAATGCTAGTAGGACTGTGTTGGTGTTTGAAGCAGAAAGACTGAAGCTGCCAGTTCCTGCTTGCTTTCCTTGCTTTCTCCCTGCATGCCCTGAGCCAGCCTCACTGGTGCCTGAGCGGAAGCTCAGCTCTAGGCGTGAACAGAAAGTGCTGCATGGAGGCTGTGCTGGGGCTCCTCGGGGGCACTCTGCTCTAGCGGCAGCACTGGTTCTGTTCGGCTTGAAAAGAAGTTGCTGAAGAGACAGAAGGATCAGGCTGAAAGATCAGCTTTCTGTTGGAGTCCCGTTCAGAGCAGCAGGCATTTGGGAGAATTTTCCATTGCCACAACTAGACAGAACAGCTGCTTGCCCAAGGCAAACCCTCACCTGTGGGTAGAGGTAGAGGTGTAGGTGAAGTAACACCTATCAAATGACCAGATTTTGAGCATGAAGAAGAGAAAGTATTTTATCATTTTACAATCTGCATTTAGGCAAGGCTAGAAGTTATCGAAAAAGGAAGTGGAGAGACATGAAAGAACAAGTGAAACAAGAGGAAGGCGGCATCTGAGGACTCTGCGAGGTGACAGGCTACCATGTTGCACCTTTTTTTGCTTTTGTTTTTCTTTGCCTGATTGTCATGATATAGCCCTGATGCGGCTCAGTAGGGCATGGCAGATGCCCGCAGAGCTGCCCGCTTTTAACCACGTCGCTTATGACTCTTCCCTGTAGAGCCTCTTTCCCTTCTGGCAGGCAGCACATGTGGACTCCCTGAGCAATGTCATGTATTATCTGTTACTGTTCTTCTGAATTATAAAGCTAACTAGGCATGTTGCTATCTTGTCTGACCTTTTAATTGCAATACTACTAATTGGAACATTTGATGTCTTTTAGAAAATTGGTATGTGGACTCTTCCTCCTGCAACACAAAACCTGACACTCCATTTTGTACTTGCAGAAATAAGGAACACCTATTTATTTACCTTTCCAAATTTCAAGTCTTTGAGGCAAACATCTAAGGATTGAAATGTGTTCATTCAGAGAACGAGCGTGAAGCAAGCTTGAGATTATAGCTTGATTTTACAGCTTAAAGGCTATTAAGTGATCTGCTGCATACCAAACTTGTTTCACACCTTCTTCCTCGGAAGCTGAGCTTATCAAATTGTGTTCAGAGAAAGGTCAACCAACTGGGTCTTGCATTTTTATTTTCTATAACAGTTCTTTCTGTCTAAGCTGAGAGGAGGAATAAGAGGCTCAGCCCAATTACAAGTTCTGTTCTAGCACTTTCAGACTCAAACTTCTGCTTTGGATGCAGGGTGGGCCCAGTTTTTTGTGTGTGTGTTTGGTGGGGTTTTTTTATTAGTTTTGTTAATTTGTATTTAAACTGTGTTCTCCTCTGCCACCAGGCATTACATTCTCATCACTGACAGCAACTAGGAGCTTAAAGAGAAAGTTCTGGTGCACAAGGAAAAGAGCAGGATCTCATCTTAGGAAAGATTAAGATTTGAAAAAAGGAAAAAGAGCTGCCAAAAAGAGCCCTGACTTTTCACTGGGCAGCCTTTTTTTATCACCATTGGGAATGTGCCTACTTTTCCAAATAAGCATTGCATTTTGAAAATAATTTTATCCCAAGTAATAATTAATTAATCTTGTATTCCTAGGCTTATTAAATTGTTAACAGTAACAATTATAAAAGCCAGGCATTACCATGTAACCAGGTCAATCCATTCAAGGTATAAAGTACTATTAGTTAGAATGGCTAGAAAACCATGCCCTCCTTAAGGGAGGGCTGTGGCAGTGATGAGCTTGTGGGCAGAACACGAGGCGTCTGTGCAGAACAAACACTGCCTGCGATGTGCTGGGGCCCATGCGATGCTGGAGAAGCCATTGCCCTCACGCAGAGCTGGGGACCTTGTGTGCTGGCTGCACGCTCCCGCTTGCGGAAAAGAGCGACATGCTGATATATTTTAACAAGTGGCCAGCAATGATCTCTTCTGGACAAGTGTCTGCTGTTGTTTATTGACAGAGAGGGAGTAAATAATTTAGAAGTCTCTGCTCTTTGGGTTTTTTTCCTCCATCGTGTTTGTCATGGAGGTGAAGTTCTCCTTGGCCACAGAACCAGCTGTAGGCTGTTCCCCCAGTACAAACCTGGTGGAGGGCACTGGACTCATGCTTCTTCAAAGGAGACTTTACACACAGCAGCTCAAGTTTCAGCTATGAAGCTCCCTTCAGAGAAGACTGAAAAGAAAGGAAAAGGCAGGAAAAGAGAAAGAAAACAGGAACAATGATTTCTATATCTTTTATGTCGCCACACATTATACATGTTGAAAGATGGATGTGTTTATTTGTACTACATTTCTATAAGAAAATCTGTAGTGCCACTGCATAGTGGCTTCAGAGATGGGGAATAAGGAGATGTCAATTAAAATAATCATCAAGACAGCCGTAAGGGCTTGACTGAAATGGCTGGGATAAGAAGCTGAATGCACAAACGGGATCTTCTGGTGACAGGTCTGAGTGTGGCTGTTAAGTGGTTCCAGGATAGGGCAAGGGAACTGCAAAATAAATCTCTTGTAAGGGAGAATACAGCATGAACTGCATGCTGACCTTCAAGATGGTAACTTGAATATTTGGGAAAAATTAGTGGCTTAAGACAAGATGGTTTTAAAACGTTTGAAGGAAATAATGGATGTCGGAGGAGAATGAAAAGGGAAAAGAAATTAAGGAGAAAAGTATTAACCTGGCACAGAAAGAGGGACAATTAAAACATGAAGGCTTAAGAGAGGAGGAATGAATAGGATGAGGAGCAACAAAGTATATATGCATATCTGATGTTATGGTTTCTTTTTACCACCCTAGGTGTAATAAAAAATTAATAAGGTAGGTAGACCAGAAGGAAAA
Organism: Eudromia elegans; assembly: GCA_003342815.1. Classification (NCBI taxonomy): domain Eukaryota; kingdom Metazoa; phylum Chordata; class Aves; order Tinamiformes; family Tinamidae; genus Eudromia; species Eudromia elegans. The sequence continues at coordinate 175,300 of PTEX01000488.1, forward strand.
AGAGCAGGGGAAAAATCCTTCCTTCTCCGAGTAAAATTAGAGATCATAATATGAGCGTCTAGCAATAATTAGCTTCTTTACCAATTTAACTTGTTCTGAATGAAGTACTAAAATTTCCAAAATTAGTAGCCCATGCCCAGTTTACAGGCTGATGCAAAAAGCATATCTGAATATTGTGAGTAAATGTTTCCGCTCTCAGTAAAAAGAGTCTTTAATATTGTTGGGGGGGGGGAAGTGTGCAGCAATTTCATGTCATACCAATACCGAGAGCTTGTGGAGCCTGGCAGCCCAGCTCCTCTTTTTGCTGTCTGACTCCTTTGGGATGGGGTGACCTGGAGCTGCAGGGAGCCTCTGGTCTGTAGACAAGGCCAGATCTTTCTCTCTGGGCCTGTGCTAGGCCAGATAGGTTCTATTGGTGCGTTACACACAGCAGGCTCAAGATTTCTGCCTCCTTGGCTGCCTGCTGGTTCTGTTTGTCAATGAAAGTCCAGATTATCTCCTGTTATCAGGACATTGAGCAGTACAAGCTAAAGGAATAGGAAAGGCTGAATGCGGCAATTGTCTTAATTTACAAGGTTTGAAGTGGTCTGCTTAGCTGTTTGTGACAGCTAAACTGACAGTCTACCAGCTGCTTCTGTTGAACAAAAATCCTGGCTTTTATAGGGTTACTTCAACCAAGTACCTTACCCTGGGTTGTGGGAACTGGCTGGAGCTGACTTTTGTTCCTTTTTCAGCACAGAAAGAGAAGTAATATAGCCATCCACCCTGGGCAAAACAATTATGAGATGCTTCTTTCTTCTGGTGATAACTTGTTTTTTGCATAAGCAGCTTTCCTTTTGAGTGTTGAAAGAATGGTTTGATGGTTTCTATAGCTGAGCAGGGAATCCTTAACCTACCTGTAGACATGTTGGTATTTGCATGACTTTCAATACTCATAACTAAAGTATACTTCTTGCAACTTGTCAATCAGCTGAATAATAATATGAGAGATACAATACAGAGAACTCCATTATGATGATGAGTAAATTCAGTATTCAAGATCCTGTATCTCATTAATGTTACTTTCATATGCTTATGCAAAATCCCTCCCAACATTTGTACTATGTTAAAGCAGAAGAACCAAACACTCAGGAAATATAAAGCTGAAATACAGATTTAAACTATGCTATCTTGGATTCATCTTCAGTCGTTTGGCATTCCATTTCTTTAATTGTTTGTGGATTAGATTGATTCAGGTTCAGGGGTCTGTGTTGTCTTCAACAATTTTTTCTGGTCAAGCTGACACAACTGGAGGGGAACTGCTGCTGCCTCCGTTTTGCCAAGAAATGACGCACTATGTGGGCTGGCCTGTGAGGCATGCACAGAAAACATGAGGTCCCACTGATGGGATATTAGAGCTGCTGTTAGCCCTCAGTGGCCTTACAAAGAATAAATCTGTTTTGTCAAGACAGAACAGCTTTTTTCATTTCCTCAAGGAAGTATAATCAGTGCTTCTCTAGGACAACAGACAGGAGAGTCTGATCCCATGACCAAACCACTGCTCCTCAAATACCTCATCTCTGAGGTATTACTGACTGTAAGGTTATATAAGAAACAAGAATATATGCAAAAGCAGCAAAGTTAGTTTAACTTTACTATCTTCTTAAAGGGAAGCATTTTTTTCTTTTTTTTTCTTTTTTTCCTTTTTTTCCCAACAACAGCTGTTGTGTAAATACTAGGATGGAAGAGGGGTGGATTTACTTAGAATTTAAAAGGATTCGAGGTGGAGCTAATAAAGTACATGATCTACAACCATGGAGCTGAAGGCTTTTTTTCCCAGTCACATGCTTCATCCTTGCTTCCTGAAGACTGTGATGCTCTTTCAAAGCTAGTCTCTCCTTTCCTGGCTGTTTCACCTCTCCTCCTACCACAGGCCAGCACTTGGGCTACAACCTTGTGTGGGTGTCCAGGCAGGAGGCCTGTTCCATTGCTCAATTGTTACCTCCTTTTCCAAAGGTTATAGTGCATGGCAGCCAGGGACCAGGTGTGCAGCCTACTAGCCATTACTGCCTTTCCTTTCTGTACCTTATTTTTTTATTTTTCTTCCCTGAGCTAAGAGAGAGAAGCCAGAGACACAATATAATTAGTGCCCCACATTCCTGGCCGTGAGGTTGGGCTGCCTTGCTGTTTTGACTACCCACTGACTCCTGAACAGTTGACACACCAGCTGAAACTGCAGAGATCTTATTATGTTTCTCATTGTTTCTCCCATAAATGATGCCACTGAAACTCTAACTTCAATCAACTAACTCCCATGCAATACTGAACTCCTGATTGCTGCGTGCACTCTTATAAGGTGAGTAGCTTTTCTGCCTCCCATCTGACCTCGGGAGCTCTGCAAGTGCAACCGATGCTCCGAATGCAGCACCAACAAGCAAATGGCCGCAGTCACAGCAGGCACAGACTACGAGCCCAACCCATGGGCAACCCTGATGCGTGTGTGTGGAAGAGCACACAGCCAGCACTGGGCCAGGTGCTGCAGCTGTTATTTCAGCGTGAGCCCCTCGTCTGCACCCCAGGTGCTACCAAGGGCAGTGGCAGCTTCTCGGAGCGCGAGGCAGAAGCAGGGGAGTGCGGGGCTCCAGCTAATGGGGGCTTGGGGGCCGGTGCCCAGTGCCGGCTGGACGCTGCGTGTGAGGAAAGGGTCATTCTACGCTCTGGATGGCCTGGTGGGGAGGACATCTCTCGGGCAGCAGCAGCCTGACACCCACAGCCCCATCAGGTAGCCCGGCCTTACCGACTCGGCGAGCAGAAGCTGCCCCTTGTGGGAGCACAGCAGGTCGCGGGACGGCAGAAGTGCACGGAGCCCAGGCGCGGTGGTGCTATCCGCTTCAGGCTGCTCCAT
>PTEX01000488.1:178608-194399 GCA_003342815.1 Eudromia elegans
AAAAAAAAAAAAAAAAAAAAAAAAAAGCTCTCAAAGGGGTTTACTGGCATTGAAAATCGATCAATTTTTTAATTTAAGTGTATTTAATAAATACTGTTAACTAATTCAGTTAGGCTCATTAGTGTTTTCATTTTTTATTAGCAGAAGACAATTATAAGATTACATTTTCATATGTAGGGGGGAAAAAAGCCTTTAGAAAAATACAGTTATGCTTAAATCAACATTGGAAATACTTAAGTGCAAGAACTATTAACACTTATGAACAATACTTGTGGAAAGTATAACATACATTGGCAATTCAAAAGTGAACATACAAAAATGAAAATGCATGAAAATACAAATTCTTTGGAAGAACACAGTAAAACAGATGCCTTGCTGAGAAATAACTCTAGCTAACAAGGCAGCTCTCATCTGGTAGGATAATTCCTTTCTCTGGGTCCACTAAGGCTGATCTTGCGGAAAAGAACAACTGCATCTACAATGCACAGAACAAGCAACACAAGGCCAAACACCTGCAAGTAACAACAGTAAAGTTAGTTTTCTTATACCAGCCTCCTGTTACATTTTATAACCTCTTTTACTGGTAATGGCTCATCTGCAGCCTCTCAAAGAAGCAGTGATTATATCTCTCCAAGATGATTCTCGCTTTCTAAATATATGTACGATTTAAGACAACTGATAAATTAATTACAGTTAATATTTAACTGGCATAAACCTTTCATGTAAGCAGTTTTCTTTTGATGTGATAGTAACACTCTACACCCTGATTTTGTTTCATATTTGCTTGAAGAGCTGGAAATGCCTCCTCCTTGAAAGCTAAGCTAATGCTGTTTTATACAGGACAGTGCTTTTATCCAAAATGAAAATTCTCCTGCTTCTTTAAAGGCTGCTCTACTTAATAGCTTTGGCCAGAAGTCAACACTTGTAGAAAAAGACCTAGAATGAAAAAAAAAATTAAAAAAATACTGCCTGTCTCCTCAGAAGCTCTAAATTATAAACATACCTGAAACTGAGGAAAGTATATATAAATATTTTAAAAACATAGAGCTTCAGGCAGGCAACTGGAAGGAAAAAAGAAGTAGGTGTTTGTAAGATGCTAACTCTCAGGATTCCTTGCAGAGGTGACTTAGCTTTTGCTTGTCAGTCTGGCTCCCCATACATAACGAAAACTTTTCTGTTCAAGCATGCCCATATTTTCAAATTGAATTATCTGATCTGAAAATATTATCTGATCTGCAAATATTATCTGATCTGCTGAGAAAGGCTAAGGAAGCTTTTCACGGAGAAAGCAGTTCAAAACAGTTTCTGCTCTAAGAATATGTCCAAGGGCAAGTCTGTTTCTCCCAGTATGAAAGACGTCAAATATTTTGCTCCAAATTGTTTTTTCATTTAGTCTCCTGCCTTCAATCAAATACTCTCCTGACTTCTGAGTTTAATTCTTCCACAACAGTTTTTTTTCCCTTGTTCTGGTCAAAATGTAAGCGTACTACAAGATTCAAATCATGCCTCCCTTAATAATTTCATAAATGAATTAGTAATTCTCCTACTTACTCCCCCAACCAGCGTCCCATAGTTTGTCTTGATTATTATGGCAAACAGGCACACAACTAGCAGAAACACAGCTGCAATCACTGAGTTGAAAAGATCCTGAAAAAAGTCAGTGGAAACAAAATATTTATTCTGTAACCTATATATTATTATTTAGGTATATATTATAATATATAATAATAATTTAGGTATATAATATATACCTAAAGAAAAATATGAACAGTTCCCGGTGCGATCCATTAACAGTTGTCTTACTCTATGAAAATAGGATTACATTAATACTCAGTTATGATCTATAGTGACACTCTGTGGTTTGATGTTAAAAAGAGCATTGACGACCTATCTCCATTTGATTTTTTTTTTCCAGCAGTGAAGTCTACCAAGTCAGGGTATACTGTGACACATTAAAACAGCAGATTAAAAAATGGAAGGTAGTAGAACTCATTATTATTTAAATAAGAAGATATGTTTAATTTGTGATGGGTAAAATTGCAATAAAAAAAAAAAGAACTTTATTAGTGGATGGATTAGTAACTGTTGTAAACATATTATTTTAAAAAGTATGCAAAAGAACATGATCTCTATCGGGCAAAACCAGTATCAAACGTAAGTACTACTTTATCTTTACAGAAATCATGACTGAAATGAATGTAACTGGCTTCCATGTATGCTTCCATGCACAGATCCAAGTCATTTTGAAAAGGGCACCCCCATACTTACAGCCAGCGGCCAAAAGAGCCATTTCATCTTTTTATCTAGTTTTAGTAAGTACAGTAGAAAAAACAACAAAGTGATGACAACTTCGATGACCGCAAGCACTGTGTAGGCTTCGTGAGACCTTGAAGCAACAAAGCAGACGAACGTGGCCAGAGCCATGAGCTGAAGGAATAACAACAGGAAAGGGGCGTTCGCTGCCGTTAACCGTCGCTAACGGCGCCTCACGCTCGCCTCAACTTCCCGCCGCTCTTCACCCATCTGCGCCAACGGCCCATCTGCGCCGCTCGGGGGAGCCTCGCTCGGGGCCAAGCAGGCGACCGGGGGTGCCCCGGCAGCTGCAGCTCAGCGCTACCGGCTCCCCCCGCAGCCGTGCGGCTGAGGCGACAGCTTCCCGGCGCTCCCCGGTCTCCCGACACGCTTCTGCTTTTCCGCCGCAGCCGCTCCCGCCGCGGCTCTGGGCCGCCGACCCCCCACAACCCCGCGCGGCGCCTTCCCCCGACGCCGCCCCTACCAGGCGGGCGATCTTGATGGCGCCGCGCAGGGAGCGCGGGTAGGCGCTGTCCACTGTCCCCATGGTGGCAGCGGCGACAAGAGAGGCGGGGCGGGGCGGTGGCCGTTATAAGGCGGCGTGCTTTGCGCGCGTGGACGCGCGGCGGAAGCGCGTGGGCGGAAGCGGAGCCGAGTTTGTGTGTGCGCGGCGGCCATGGGCTATGTGGCGCCTCGGCGCGGCCTGGGCGCGGTGCCGGGGACGGCGCGGGCTCTGCGACCTCGCTGGGCCGGGGCCACCGCTGTCTCCCTGGGGCCCGTCCGCGGAGGGCGTGGAGTGGCCGCGCCCGGCCCGCAGCGGAGAGTGTAAACGGCGGGGCGACCGGGAGCAGGGTCGGGGTCGGAATCGGGGCCACAGGCGCTGTCCGCACGGAAGGGCTGGAGCGCGTTATTGTTAATTATGGCAGCAGCTTGAGAGCCCAATTGCGTTTTTGGAGGCCGTAATCCGAGTGTAAAGGCCTTACAAAGCCTTTGCACGCGTAATTTTGAGCCGCGAGGCAAGCATCTCGTTTGCTTGTCTCAGTGGTGCTTTAAAATTTTATCCTGACTGGAGGCGTCATAGTTAAACACGCGGGAGCACCAGGTAGGGTCCTGGCTGCTTGATTTAAAGAAACGGCAAAAAAACCTCTCTGGTAATGACAAGTGAAGTGAGGAGCAAGAAGTGTGCGTGACAAAACTGCTGCGCTGGTGTAGGCACCCGCCATCCAGCTCCCTGGAGCGCAAAGGGCCATGCAGGGCTCGATTGCCCTGTGTCAGTATTCTCTGAATTATCACAGAGAACCTAAAAGCCTTGAAGTTAGGAGGAATAGTGTGCTTATGAGTTGTGGAGGTATATTTCTTGATTTTAACTTTTTTTTTGTTTAATTCTAGGTAAACAACTGATAAAAGGAGAAGATAAAAAGAAGGTAGTAAGTATTTGCTTTTTGCTCACAAAGCTATGTGAAGTGTGCAACCTCTCTTTATGATCAAAGTCTCTGCAATTTTTGTCTGTGCTGTGTTTTACTGAGTGATGTCCAGGTGGTGGGTCTGTTACCAAGTCTTACTCAGTGCAAAACTCTATTTGACGCGGTTCTCCAACCTACAGTAGAATGAGGAAGGACTTGTGGAATATATGGTGCTGGTGCAATGAGAAATTGCAGTATTGGGTCAAGTGTTTTATATGAATATTAGTAGTCCTGTACAACTTTTTTTTTTTTGCATTTGTGGATTTTAGTGCCCAAATTGCTGTAACTTGAATCTAATTGTTTAAAGCTGTAAATTGTAGAAGAGCTGAAAAAATTTCCTTTATTCATTTTATAAACCTGTTTAGTTAAAACAGACTATTTAGTGAATCTTGTTGATCAAGAAATATACTTAATGGCTGTTGGAATGATACCTGCAATTGGCCCTTAGTAGCAGTGACGAGCTGGGTGTGCTGGACCACAGCATGGCAGGCAGTGAGTGAACCTCTGGAGTCCTGGTAGGGGGAGGAGGTGGGATATGGCTGGGTGCGTGGGCAGCTGGCCTTGCAGGGGGGACCTCAAGGTGAGGCTGCTTCTTGCTTGGGAAGGGCACAGCTGGAACATCATGTCAGGGAGAGGAAAAAGCATCTGTGGAGAGTTGCAGAAGCCAGATTTGTTCCAGAGGCTTCCTGTAAAATAGTCCGGTGACGCTATAAGGAAGTCATGTGCCTAGGGAAAAAGAACATACGAAAAAAAATGTGTGTTTACATATGCCATGCATTTCTATGCAGTAGCATATCTGGTTGTCAAAGATTATATTGTTTTTCATCAGATATGTATTGAGGGGAATATTGCAAGTGGAAAAACAACATGCCTGGATTATTTTGCAGAAACTGCCAGCATTGAGGTACTGATTTTCATTTGCTTTATGTTCATTTACATTGTTAAGTGGTCGGTTAATCTGTAGGTTAGAGTTTATTGCTCTGTGATTTAGCAGCAATCCAAAATACACTTGTTGGCTTTCTTAGGTAACAAAAATAACAAAAGTCGTAATGATGAAAAGTGTTGATGTCATATAACTGACAGCCTAGTAAATGGATCACTTTAGAAAAGAATAAAACTTTTATAATTTTTCTTGAGAGATCTCATATTCTCTAGACGGAACAGGATTACAGAGAAGACTAACTTACTGTATTTTAAACAAATTCAGATCAAACCTCACTGTCCAACTGTTTTAGTGTACATTAGATGTTAATATTTTTCCTAGGACTTGGGAGTGCTTTTGATAAAGTCTTAGGACTTCTTGTAGAAGGACTGGGTCCCAAGGTGCTGTTTGGTAATTTACCAGTGATGATGCTTATAAAATAAAAAACTTGTAAGCCAAGGGATACCAAACTTTAATTTGCACATGGTGCTTTTTTTTTAAAAAAAAAAAAAAAAAAGCTTCTGTTTAGCTTATCTGTCTTACCAAATTCTCCTATGCCTGGCCCCACAGTATTACTGGAATCAGATAAAAGTCTCCTGTGATTTTTACCTATTTTGGATAGAATTTTTTTTCTCGTTAATTGTAATTGAACTTTAAACTTTTTTATTTTTTTACATCACAGAATTAAAGTGGAAATTCTTAGAATATCATACTTATCCTCACCTTCAGTTTTTTATTTAACGAATATTATTCTCTGGGAAATTAATTTGTGAAGAAATGAGCAGGTCGTTCAAATGAAAGGCAATCGGTACTTAGCCACTCTTTCTGCTATGGAAGTTTACTCATATATGAATTATATCCAGACTTGTTATGTAAACAAGCCAATGGTTTACTTTGGCGTTTTAAAAGCAAAAATATGCTTTGTTGTCAAATTTTCCTTTATTTTTTAGTAGCATCATTTATTACAATTTGTACTTTAGAATTGATGTCATTTTGAGAAGGGATGAAGTATCCAGAACATGTTTAGAGTACTTGGTTCAGTTACTTGGTCATTTAAAAATAATCCTAGACTTACATAGTCGAGGATTTCAAGTTAAAGCATGTTTAACCTGGAACACTTTTTTTCATGTATATGTAGGGGTCTCTTCATATTTGTGTGTGTGTCTCCTTCTCCCTTTGTGTATGTACAAGGTTTTGACAGAACCAGTGGCTAAATGGAGAAATGTCCGTGGTCATAACGTTCTGGTACGTGGCAAAAATTAATTCTGTAATCATTGTTCTTTGGAAAGGGCATGCGTGAGTTCAGACCAGTTAATAAAACTAATAGGAAAGCTGTAGTTGCAGTCTGGTAGAGCTAAAAATATAGCTTAGTATGCAAAATTTTGTCTGTATTTAGGGCATGCATTAGGCACACATTGCATGTAAAATGTGGTTTCAGCAACTCTTGATCTTCAGGTAACTTGGTGCTGATGACTGTTACACTCAGAACATCTATTTGCAAAATTACGGAACTTGATCCTGGCACTGGGGTTTAGCTGCATGAAAGGGGCTGTAGAGAGGAGTTGAGACAGGTTACTGGATTGTGTTATTGAGAGTCTATCAGTGCACAAAAATATATAGCAGAAATGTTCTCTTAATTACTGCATGTCTTTTAAGTGGCTCAACCTATACTTTTGTGTGATTGTGCCAGATAGAGAGTAACTCTGATTGTGAATTGCATGTAGTGAGCATCCCTAATACCGTATGATGATAAAGGCTATAACTGTAATTCTCACATGTGTTTTGAGGAAAGCAAATAATTCTTGTCAATTTTGGTATCAGGAGCTTTAGTAGTTCTGTTGCTTCTAGCAATTCTATTGTAGTGCAAAAGCTCATGAAAAAAGCAACCTTTTTCTCCTCTGTTCAATCTAATAAAAAAAAAAGTCATCTGCCTTTGCTTTCTATCCCTAACGCCAGGGCTTAATGTACCAAGATGCATCAAGATGGGGGATTACATTGCAGACGTACATACAGCTTACCATGTTGGAACAGCATACCAGACCAATGGTAACTAACTCTGTTTTTTCTTTTAATTACAACATCTTGAGATGGTAAGGTGTAGCTATGGGTAATAAATATTTTCTTTAACTTTGTATACAAAAATTAAGATGCTCTTTAATTCTTTGCTCCTGTGGTAAACATGAATTTGTGTAGTCCAAAGACCATGTTGATATGCTCAACACATGCTCAGGGAGACATGGAACATCTACTTCACACCTGCGCAGAGCTTTTATTTCCTCCCCTAATTAACACCTTCAACTGTTGGATCGAATGCTTCTGCAGTTATTTTTGAAACTTGCTGATGAATAACAATTTAGTTATGTGGGTGCTTAATAACACAGTGACTATAAGTGATACTAATAAAATTTGTTTTTCATGTGTTTTCCCCAAAAGTGATCTTTTTTTTTTTTTTTAATCAGAAGAGTTAGAAGAATTGGAAGTATGTGTATTCTATAATGGAAAAGACATGCTGTGCAATATAAGCTTGAAAAGAAGCAAATGTGCTGGGAAATGTACTGGTTGGTGACTGTAATTTTATTTTGTAGATTTCCTCTGTAAGAATGATGGAGAGATCAATTCACAGTGCAAAATACATTTTTATAGAAAACTTATATCAAAGGTATTTATATGACTTTCTACTACTTACTTGGCTTAGAGATCTCCTGTTTTGTAATAGCCAATGAGCCTCTAAGTCTGTGAAACCTGTCAATTGCATGATGAAGTTGTAGTGCATCGTGCATAGGGAGTGCGGACATTATCTCTAAAGAAACCTGCTAGAATAAGAACCGTCTTATGTGGGCCAGACTTTAGTGTTCTTCAGAAGTACACTGTGTATTCAGAACCCTGATCATGGAAGTTATCTGCTCTCCAGCTGAATACAGAGGTCCTATTTGAATCTGAGCAAGCAAATAGTGATTGCTTCAAAACCATGGCGATAGAGTGAGTAACCCTGAGGAAACTAGGCAGGCAGTGATTATTATCCAGCTTAGCATCCAGGATCGCTATCACTTGTAAGTAGAATACTAAGCAATGAGCATTCACATCCTCTTGTTCTGTTGCTCAGATTTAGGTAAAAAGGAGAACTTCTTGCTATTCTAGTGAGTAAAGCAAAAGTATAAATTCTTTTTCTGTAAATAGTATTTTCTTTATTAGCCTTGTTTCCTTTTTCTTCACATCCCATGCTCCTGAGCATAGCTTACTCATGGGTCCTGTTGGGCTTGTTTTATAACAAGCAGGCCCAGGTTATTTTGTTTTGCGGGGATGAGGCTGCAGCCTGAGATGGAAAGAAAGCATTTATGACCTGGCCTGTATACAAGCTGTCTGTACTAGCTGAAAGGCTGAAATAAAGCACTCATTGGCACTGTTTTTTTTTTGTTCGTTTATAATGCTGATTTTACATGAAAAGCTGTATGTTACAACATGGCTTTAAGGGATTTTTTCAGTGGTCCTCAAGGGCAAAAAAAGCTTCTTCCTGTCCTTGGGGAGAATGGCTGCATGCCACACAGTGGCATCTGTGCTTTGTAAGTGCTTTGTCTGTTAGAGAAATTGCCTCAAATGCTTGCAGAGAGGCGCGTTAAGATGAGAGACAAATGGGAAGAGACACTGCTTATCACAGCCTATATACAGTGGAAATACAATTGCAATTTCTTTCATGTTTTTAATTTTTTATTTGTCTTTTTCATTGTAGACAAAGTGCTTTTGTCTCAGAGACAGATCTTCATTGATAGTAGGCTAAGTCTGCATGCATCAGACTCTATATAAATTTTGTAATAATATTTGAGACATCTAAGATGTTTGGCCATTTCTGCATTTTTTAAAATACTGGACAGCAAGCATTTGCTTTGTTTTTTTAATATGCTTTGTATTTTACTAGCTAGAAACCAGTTGATAAGTTCCTAATAGCAAATCAGATTATGATATTAGCATCTGGAAAATACTGTAGGTTAGAAAAAAAGGTTTATATACTGTATCTGATTAAAAAACAGTAACTCCATCTCTCCTATGTCCTTTTTCATTTGGTGGCCAGAGTACTTGGAAAGCATAAGAAGCAGACTTCTTATATAACACTTTATGAATATAGCCTTCCAAGCCTCCAATAAATTAGAGTTTAGGGACCTCCTAATTCCAAGATGTTTCCTTTGAAGTTAGTAATTGAGAATGATGTGGACAAACAGTGAAAGTACACTAATGAAATCTGTAGAAATTTTATCTAAAAGATGGAAGATCTACTTTTATTGCTTTTATACTTTCAGGAGAAAATTACTGCTTATACTTCATGACTCATGAATGAGGAGCTAGATTATGAGTAAAACAGATGCAAAGCTGTTTTCATTCATACTGGAAAGACCAGGAGACAGGAAGTCTTTTGTCTTAGGAGACAAAAACAGCTTGATGTGTTTATTTGTACAGAGCACTTGGGAGAATGTGGTTGTTGTCGATGGGCATGCCAAGTGCAAACACTAAAAATGTGGGAGGATTGGGTTAGGGATTACTTAGGCAAACTAGATGCCCATAAATCTATGGGCCCGGATGGAATGCACCCAGGAATGCTGTGGGAACTGGTGAGGGTTATTGCACAGATGCTCTCCATCCTCTTCAAGAGGTTGTGGTGAGCAGGGGAGGTGCCAGAGGACTGGAAGAGAGCCAACATCACACCAGTCTTCAAAAAGGTCAAGAGAGTGGACCCATGAAACTACAGGCCCATGAGCCTCACCTTGGTCCCTGGAAAGGTAATGGAGCAGCTCGTCCTAGAGACCATCTCTAGGCATGTGAAGGAAAAGAAGGCGATCAGGACTAGTCAGCACGGATTCACCAAGGGGAAGTAGTGTTTGACGAACCTGATATCTTTCTACGATGGGGTGACTGGCTGAATGGATGATGGGAAAATGAGATCGGAATGTTGTCTGCCTTGAGTTCAGCGAGGCTTTTGACACAGTCTCCCTTATAGGACATCCTCATAGGAAATCTCTGGGAGTGTGGATTGAACATGCAGACAGTGAGGTGGATCGAGAACTGACTGGATGGCAGAGCTCAGAGGGTTGTAGTAAATGGGGCCAAGTCCAGTTGGAGGCCTGTGGCCAGCAATGTCCCCCAGGGGTCAGTGCTGGGCCCAGTGCTGTTCAACCTGTTCATCAATGACTCGGACGAGGGCACAGAGTGCATCCTGAGCAAGTTCGCAGATGACATCAAACTGGATGGAGTGGCCGACGCTCCAGAGGGCTGTGCTGCCATCCAGAGGCAGCTGGACATGATGGAGAGTCAGTCGGAGAGGAACCTCACAAGGTTCAACAGGATGAGTGCAGGCTCCGGCACTTGGGGAGGAATAACCCCAGGCACCAGTCCAGAAGAGGGGCCTACCTGCTGGAAAGCAGCCCCACGGAGAGATGTCTGCGAGTCCCAGTTGAGAACAAGTTAACCGGGAGGCAGCAATGGGCCCTCTTGGCCAAGAAGGCTGATGGGATCCTGGCCTGCATCAGGAGGAGCGTCGCCAGCAGGGCTAGGAAGGGGATCCTGCCCCTCTGCTCAGCTCTGGGGAGGCCACACCTGGAGTCCTGTGGGCAGTTCTGAGCTCCTCAGCACCAGAGAGATGTGGAGCTCCTAGAGAGGGTCCAGTGACGAGCAACAAAGAGGATTAAGGGACCGAAGCACCTATGGTGTGAGCAAAGACTAAGCGAGAGAGGCCTATTTAACCTGGAGAAGAGAAGACTGAGAGGAGGTCTTATCAATATGTATATGTATCTGAGGGGTGAATGTAGGGTAGAGGTGGCCAAACTCTTCTCAGTGGTGGCCTGTGACAGGACAAGGGGTAATGGGCACAAGTGGAAACCCAGGCAGTTCCATGTCCATGTGAGGAAGAACTTCTTTACTGCGAGGATGATGGAGCCCTGGAACAGGCTGCCCAGAGAGGTTGTGGAGTCTCCTTCTTTGGTGATCTTCCAAACCTGCCTGGATGCAGCCCTGTGCCACATGCTGTGGGTGTCCCTGCTGGAGCAGGGGACTTGGACTAGATGATCTCTGGAGATCCCTTCCAGCCTCAAGCATTCTGTGATTCTGGTTGATTATTGAAAAAAATATTTTCAACTTTTTATCCTATGGACAGTGCTTTATGACATCTTTAATATGGCTGACAGTGTTGGTCTGTGCTTCATCTCATGCACGGTGAAATATATTTGGAGTAATTTTAGTTAGATGGAAAGAAATTGTATGTGTTTTTATTTCTGCATATTGTTCAATGAATTATAACTCTTGTTATGTTTGTTCAGCGGAAAAATGCCAGAAGTGGATTATGTTGTCCTGACTGAGTGGTTTGATTGGATCAAGAACAACGTGGATGTGTCAGTTGATTTGATAGGTAAAATTCTCATGAGACCTTGGGGGACATTTTTGGGCAAGGTTCTTTGCTTTACTGGAAGGAAAAAGAGTCTCTTGGGTCATAGTTTATGTAATGCGAAAATGCCTGTGATATGTAGCGTCAGAAGACATCGGTTTATGGGTGGTTCGTGAATTGGTTAGCAGTGATGCCTAAGTGGAGTTTAGTGGTAGTACCTAAGACAGTATGCTTTCCATCTCTATTATTTGCAGTGAGTTTCCTTGCTTTCAAAGCAGATTCTTAAACGAAAGTATTGTATTTCTTATTACGGCAGTCTATCTGCAGACTTCTCCTGAAGTTTGTTATGAGAGATTAAAGAGAAGATGCAGGGAAGAGGAAAAGATCATTTCTTTGGTAAGAAATTCCTTTAACATTTGTGGTTACAATGAATTGGAATTACCCTGACTTAAAAATGTAACGAATATATGTTTGTTTAAATATTAAAATTATATCCCGAGTGTGGTACCAAAATGTAGTGCAGCTATTTCCAATGAAAACTAAAGCTTTGGTATTTAAATTTGAGCTGTTTTCTAAAAGTGATATATGTACTGACTTCCCAAGTGTCATGTTTCATTAGATTAGTCTGACATTACTGTTTAAGTGGAAAATTAATCACATGTTACAATTCTTCAAAATATAAAAAGCCAGTTGCTTTTGTGTCATGAGCTAGTATAAATATACCCAAGTAAAGCACGATACCTATGTGTGCAGATGGCAAAGACTTCTGTAGTGGTTTCCTGTCTGTTACCAGGATGATTATGCATGAAAAATGTTTTTGCTTGTATCTAAAAACAAGCAACTTCTTGAAAACCATTAGTGTGCTTAAAAGACAGACTATACAAATGGAACGATTGGTTGCCTTGTCACAGTTTGCAGAAAGGCCTTGCATTTAAACAAGTTTTCTAAAGAAAGCCTTACCACGAATAAATGTAGATACAAAAGATGTACTGTTCATTATTAGGGTGTCTACTATTGTGTAGTTGTGTAGTAAAAACTGTCAATTGAACATTTATGAGAAGACAGAGAGCTGAACTCTGGGTCACGTGAAGTTTTGCCTTGCAGAAAAAGTACTAGCTCTAGAGGCTCTAAAGACATACTGTGTTACTTTGCAGCCCTGCTAAGGGAAGGCGAAGATAACTATAAATGAAAAAATATTAAGCGGTCTCTGTGACGAATCTAATTGTTGATGACGAGCAGAAATGCTTTTAGAGAAGGTGAGTCGGAAGTAGGAGGAAATGAAGAGTGGGCTTCAGGAAAGTGCATCAGCACAGGAAATGTCTTGAGTAGATATTCACTATAGTTTTGCCTTTTGTGTTTCTGCATCTCTGCGGTATTTATCTGCCGTACAAAATCTTAAACCAGATTACATCTATAGGAGAGAAGCGTGGTTCTTGATCTTACAACATGCTCAGAGCTGTTGAATATTTTTAAGGGAGTAAAACTTGATATGGAGCTTTACTTTTTGTTATAAACCTTCTGATTCTTTGTAGATTTGTCAACATAAATAACCAGCAGTATTTTTTATGTGTGTTTCCTCAAGAATATACTGGAATTGCAGTGTGTTTTATTCCTATAAGTATATATTGTTTGAATACATTTTTTTCTAGGAATATTTAGAAGCTATTCATCAGCTCTATGAAGAATGGCTCATTAAACAGACACTATTTAAAGTTTCTTGTCCTGTTCTTGTGAGTATAATTTTACTTATTTAAGGATGAAGATAATACTCTTAGAATGTTAGAAGTGTTATGTAGTGGTAAAAATAAATCTGCTTTTATAGTAACATTTTGAAAAAGAAACTCTTAAATGTTTACAGTTTCTTTATGGTATATATATTACTGTCTGTCTGCTAGATGGCATTGACAGGCTGTTCATTGTGGGTACCTGTCTGTGAATGCCAAACTGAGTCCAAAAAAAATTGGACTTCTAGAAGGATTTCAGTTTAGCTTCAGTCATAGTCTTTTATTGTGAGTACCTGTCTGTGAATGCCAAACTGAGTCCAAAAAAAATTGGACTTCTAGAAGGATTTCAGTTTAGCTTCAGTCATAGTCTTTTATTGTGCTTGAGATCAATCACGCTTTATAGGGTCTTTATTTCTAATGCTTGCATTCTTGTTTTCAAGGTTATTGGAGCTGACCATGAGATGCAGAAAATGATAGAAAAGTATGAAGAAAACCGGGACCAAATACTAAATCCGTATAATATGCAGCACTGTTTATAGAAGTCTGTTACTGTATTTTAAAAATCATGGTTATGAAGTCTGATTTTGGGAGAATTCTTGCGAGTGTTTACAGTACTTTATAATGTGGGTGGTGGGTGGGTTGTTTTTTGTGGCTTCAGAACTACACCCTGGAAGACGTAGACCTTTGGTGTGAAATGTCTGCAAATATTTCATAAATGGAATATGGGCTAATTAAGCTTATCGATTCTGTCTGGCTCATCTATGGCTATTGCTTGATTTCTGTCATTGCTGCTGTTTCCTATAAATAAGCCAAGTTGTTTTTTTTAATGACAAGCCTATTTTTGTACTTTGAAAGAAATTATTCCCTGTGAGAGGTGAGATGTCCTCTGATAGTGGAAGCATCAAGTAAAGTACATTAAATAAATTCTATTGTCTCATGATAGATCTGACTATAATCCTGCTTACCTTATTAATGAAGTTTTAGTCCTGGAGATACCTGTGAGCTAGTAGTCTCACCAAATTCAGAGGCACTAAAAGAAGAATATCAAGTGAAGAGGTGTTTGCAGAATGGGTCTAAAGATTTTTGAGAGATTTTTGAAGAGCTCATTCCTCAGTAGTTTTCATTAAATTACTGGCTCTACCATGGCCAAGTTGAGTACTAGTAGAATATATAGGGTGGGCCAAAAGGTATCTAGTCCTTTCAGATGATGATATAAGTACTTGCTTTCTTAGCCATTTTGGCTTCTTAGGTTACTTAGAGCAGAAAAATACAATGGAGACTTTATTCTTGCCTTGATATTGGTCAAATTGCTGAGTCGCTCTTCACTTTTGCTTTTCACTTTTGCCTGCTTGAGTGTGCATGGTCTTCAAGTTCACTGACTGTAAAGCTGTAGAACTCTAGCTTAAAATGAGGTTTTACATTTTAAGTAATTATAGCTAATGAAGCTCATGTGGTGGGATAGTAGTCTTTCTTGAACCCTCCTTGAAATATTCAGTTCTCTTTCTTCTGAAAGAGACCCAAAGAATTATTTCCCAATAAATAGTTTCTAAGTTTCATCTACAGTTTCTTTTAAAGTTCACTTAGATTAGGGATTTTATAAATAAATGACATATATTTGCAGAGTAGTGACAGTTCAGTAAAGTGCACTTTATTTGTTCTGTAACAAGGAATTTTAACTTACTATTTTATTCTGGCTTTTAAAAGGTATTTATTGATCAGATCTCTTTCATTTTCCTGTTTTTTCATATATATCGGAACAGCAATTTGGAGGTTATCGATCACAAATACAATAAAAGGAGTGTAAATTATTTGTATAACATTTCTTTAAAAACTGCAAATGTGAAAGCTACAGAGAATGTAATTATTTTAGGTTTTGTTGTGTATTTTCATAAATTTACATACAAGAATCTTGGAATATTTAATGAGAATGGGGAGCAAAACAAAACAGGTTGTTTTGTACGTGTTTTAAATGTATTTTATAGTCTGTATGGATATGTAGATAAGTTTGTGTAAATTAAAAGTATTTAAACAACCATAAATAGCTGATCTGAGCCTTGTGTGTATTTGGTTGATGGAGGAGAAAAAGGGCGTTTGTCATTAACCTGATAAGTATTTTGTTAGGGTTAGGGCTATTTAGGGTTAGGGCTATTTAGGGTTAGGATTAGGTTAGAGGATTTTAGGGCATTTAGGGTTAGAGTTAGGGTCATTTAGGGTATTTAGGGTATTTAGGGTTAGATTTAGGGTCATTTAGCGTTAGGGTGTGGGACCAGGGTTTAGGTTTAGGGCTTGGGGCTAGAGGGTAGGGTTAGAGCCTTTTAGGGTTCAGGTTTTGGACGCATGTAGGTAGCAGTGAGCCAAATGGGGCCCTCTACGCATGTACGCTCCTCCACGTCGTTGCAGTACCGATATTCGGACACAGGGAGGCAGCAGCGAGCGGGCCCCAGGGCTCTGCGCATGTGCGCCCCTCCATACCGTTGCAGTACCGATTTTTGGACACATGGAGGCAGCAACGAGCCAAACGGAGCCCTCTGCGCATGCGCCTGTCCTCCACACCCTTGCGGTACCGACTTTCGGACACAGGGAGGCAGCAGTGAGACCTTCCGAGCCCTCTGCGCATGCACGCCCCTCCATATCGTTGCTGTACCGATATTTGGACACAGGGAGGCAGCAGCAAGCGCTCCCCAGCCCTCTGCGCATGCGCGCTCCCTCACGTCCTTGCAGTACCGATTTTCGGACACAGGGAGGCAGCAGCGAGCCAAACGGAGCCCTCTGCGCATGCGCCTCCCCCACACAGCGTTGCAGTACCGACTTTTGGACACAGGGAAGCAGCAGCGAGCCAAATGGAGCCCTCTGCGCATGCGCCTCCCCCACACAGCGTTGCAGTACCGATTTTCGGACACAGGGAGGCAGCAGCGAGCCAAAAGGGGGCCCTCTGCGCATGCGCCTCCCCCACACAGCCTTGCAGTACCGATTTTCGGACACAGGGAGGCAGCAGCGAGCCAAACGGAGCCCTCTGCGCATGC
>PTEX01000489.1:0-46579 GCA_003342815.1 Eudromia elegans
CCTCCCTCCCTCCCTCCCTTCCTTCTCTCCTTCTCTCCTTCTCTCTTTCTCTCTTTCTCTCTTTATTTTTTTCCCTGAATTGGTAGAAATTGAGCATAGATTTTTGTGTCTTCCACTGCTTTTTGCGGAGAAAGGTTGGTTTGCATCAGCTAAAAGTCTTGCCCTTTSGGTAAGAGAGTAAAGTTGCAAAGCAGCGGGCAAGGGGATGGTTTTATAGGCACCTGGACGTGCTGCTGGCTATGGTCACTYACCCTCCTGGTGGTTTTGTGCAAGGATTCTTGTGAAACCCTGGAGGAAAGCTCCTCCCGAAACCCCAACCTGKGCATTATCAGCTCAATAAACACCCTGTGGAAACTGCTCCTTGCTGCTTCATCAGAGACAGCACATCCCCCTTTGCCTACTGCTCGTCCCTGGGATCCCTAACACGACGCTGTTGTCTGGGGCTGTCAGCACCGTTTCGCATCTGCTCACCGCCCCCGCCAAGGGCGAGCAGGAGGCGCTCGCGGGCGGCAGCGCGGAGCCCATTTGAGGTGATTTATGTTCTGCCACGAGGCTGCAGCAAACTGCTCCTTCCCCTTTGTTTTCCCTTTTGTTTTCTGGAGTGGTCTGGCGGGTCTCAAATGCTGAYGAAACATTTTTCAATCCAGCGGGGCCAGGACCTTCTGCATTTAATTACTAATCAGAACCACGTGGCCCAGCAGTAGAAGGTGACAAAAGGCAGGTCTTGTTGGCTGCTCACTCTTTTTTTTTTTTTTCTGAAGTGTTGGATCCTGGGTGTGAGAGGTGCTAAAAATTGCATATATGGGATGTGCTTTTTGTCATTAAAATAGGCTGGAAAAAACGGACATTGTGGGAACTATTTCTCTTAAGAAAAATGGAGCTACTGCAGACCCCAGTTTCTCCTTCCAGCAGTGCCCACACATGGCACTACCCCCGTCAGTATTTTCCTGTCCATTGTAGGTGGCCAAGACGTCCTGGTGTTTCCAGCTCCCTTCAATGTTCCTGCTGCAGAGCCCTGACTCTCAGGAGCCTCGTGGAGCCCTGCRGCTTGTCCTTGCTCAGGCCAAGAGGACAGAGAGCAGCCAGCCCTGTGCCATTAGCATCCCCGCTCAATCTGTGCCCTGTGAGTCTTTCTTAACTAGACCAAATAAAGGGCGGCTGGTCTCTCTAATGAGCTCGGACAGTGGCAGAGGCAGCTGGTGATGTGGAAGACAAGAGCCCAGGCTCTGCAGGTAAGCTGCAATGTTGATTCTTGGTTTTCATTTTCCAGAGGCAGGGGGGAAGCTGGAAAATGGACAGAGATGCTTTGCAAGCTGTGTGGAGAGCAAATGATCCTGGTGTCATCTGAGCTTGTGTGCTTGAAGGAATCTGTGTATTCATTGCTTAGAAGAGAGGCCTGAGAAAGATTTACTCTAGGTACCTGTGATGCCCTTAAACGTAGATAATGACTTTTTGCAAATGGAGGAGCCACAGCAACTGGAGACTTTTACCTGGATCTCACTGTGTCTGGAAGAAGCAGATGGGAAGTGGTGCAAGGAGTGGCTGGGGTTTCAAAACGCGGCTGCAGCTTCAAAACGTCCACATCCATTCAGTGGCTCTATCTCGTGAAGTGCCTGTGTAGCCTGGGAGCCACGGGATTGTGGTCTCCCGGTGGGAGTGCRGCCGCCGATGGGCCTCCTGGAGCCACACATCCTGCAGTGACACGTAGTGACCCGCGAGGTTGGAACATCGCATGGATGCTGCAGGCACAAGCCAAGGGATGACGGGAAAGGGTTTGGTGCCCTAAGGCCCAACAGCAGCAGCAGGACCAGCCTTCCAAGGCCGTCTGAACCCAGCAGCTGAAAGCTGAGGTCTTCCCACTTCCATCCTGCCTCGTGGGGTCTTGCCAATGCCTTGCCCCTCCCTAGGAGACAAGTGAAGGCCAGGGACTCACCTCTACAGGCAACATTGCTCTTTATTGGCAGTTGTGCACTGTCTAGTGCTCCTCAGTCATTACACCCGTGTCTATCTGCTCATGAGCTCACATTAACTGCAGGTCCAGAATACATATGGCCTTTGCTTTGATGCTTGGAATAAAAGGGAAAAATCCTTCTAGCTCTTCTTATGGAAAGGGACATCCCGCGCTCACATCTCATCCCCAGCAGTAAGGACAGCAGCTCACAACCCTTCTGCAAGCTGAGTGCAAGCTAAYGAATTGGTGATGCTACCAAAGAGGCTACAAACAACACCCTCCTTCACCATCAGCTCAGTTTGCTCTTCTGCTGAGGTTTATACCCAGGAATCAAACCTTGGATCTGTGCTTATAACCCGGGCATGCACGTGATCCATCAGTCCACAGCCTGCTCCCAGGACCACTCCTGGCCAGCCRGGCGGCCCTGGCAAGCTTAGCCCCACGCTCCACTCATCACGAGCAGCAGAGTTTGTTAATTGATCCGTGTTGCGGCAGGAGTTGGGGCTGGGAGGGAACAGGCGTGCGCGAAGGCAGCGATAGCATCTGCTTCGTAGCAGGCAGCAAGCAGCGGGGTTATTGTTTGTTAATAGATTGCTTTTGAAAAGCTGCTCATATGGGACCAGGCGAGCTTCAGAGGTAATTAAAACTCCGTCTATGCAGAATGCAGGATCTGATTATTTCCTTTCCAGAGCAGGMAGATTAAACCAAGAAGGTTTATTTTGCCCCTTCTAGGAGAGCAGGGTTGCTTTGAGTGAAGTTCATAATATAGCATATAATAAATAAAATTCCTCAGCTGCTTCTCTTGCATTTAACTATTTTTTCTGTCTTTTGAATATCTTCTTTGTGAATTTTTTCCTTGTATTTTAAACAGGACACATGCCATCCATGAAGTATTGTTGCTCTAAAAGACATTTCTTGGTTAACACCTTTTAAACCCACTTATTTTCATCTTTGAAAACTCTGTTGCTTCAGAACTGCATCCTAAATGAGACTGAAAAAAAAATGATGGGGAGAAAGGAAAGGGGCTGAGAAGTAGTAATGAGGTCTCCTTGCCACCGTCCACAGAAAAGGAGGGGAAACAATTAGTGCTAAAGGTAATCAAGACATTTCAGAATCAGGTCAACATTTCTCGTCTCAAAGATTGACTGTTGAGCTGTACTGCTGCACATGGGGTTTGACCATTGCACCCCTTTTGGCTTTAGGCTCTTCCTGTTTCATATTTCAAAGAGCTGACCTCTGTGGAGTTCCAATGAAGAATAAAATCTGGGTAGATAGTCATAAATCTGCCAAAGAGAAATAAAATTCTGACATTATCTGAGACTTTAGCATTATTTTATAGCTCCTTCAATTGAAGCCTTGTTGAAACACTCAAGATTTTCCTTGGCTAGGAGACCTAGGAGAACTAGCTAGAGGGCTGAGCMCTGGCCTGTACTTGGAAAGAAACAAACATGCCCAAAGTTTTGCATCAGCAATGAGGCATGGAGAAGGTTACAAGAACACTCTCTGCTTTGGAAGCTTCTCTGAGGTGGAAACCAAGGCATGCAGTTTCTGCCGGCCTGGTCCAGCCTTGGTTTTCCCACACTGAGGTGGGCAAGTCTATGGCAAGGGGTTCAGGTCCAAGAGGAGTCAGGCCTTCTAACAGCACTTGTTAGTGGTGCTTCTGGAGGCAATATATTGGCGAAATCTGTGCCAGACTCTACATGGGGCCAAATTTCAGGGCCAGGCAGGATTTACCCTTGAGATGACCATGGTGCTGGTTCCTGCACAAAGAGCGGGGGAACATGCAGGAGCTTCCCTCCAAAGAACACTCCTGCCATGGGGCTGCCCCCTGGATCTTTCTGCAGTTAATACAGAGAATAAAGAGCCCTCCTGTATCTTGGGCACTGAGGGACAGTTATGAGGAAAGGGTAAGACTGAAAAACTCCGAGCATGGTCTCTGATCAAGAGCAGTAGGCATTTGAAGGTGGTGGTGGGGGAATCCATAGCTTCAGCTGGTTTTTCCTGGCCACATTCAGCTGCTCAGAGATCATGAGGGTTTGCCTGCAATCCTGCACAGATTTTGCCAGCTGAACCTATGCCCAAATAGACCAAATAGACCAGCTGCAGTAGGTTTACGTAGGTGGAGCAGAGATCTGGGTGCAGACCACCTCCTGGATGCGGCATCCTGCTAGCGACGGTGGATTTGTAGCTGGAAAAACAATACAGAAAGGACTGTTTTATGCAAGGACACGTCAGCAGCATCATGACTGCTGTCCCTACTTCCATGCCAAGGTCACAGGCGTTTTTACAACACAGATAGGTTGTTTCCCACCTACTGTCATGCAAACAGTAGCCGTCTGAATTAAACAATTACCTGATGTCTTGTTCCTGTTCCAAGAGGAAAAAAAATCTCAGCCCCAACTCAAGAGAAGGACCAAAGTACATGGTGATCATAATGGGATCATAGACCTTTTTTGTCCTTTYTTCTTTCCTGGCATTTTGTATCATCCAAGCTAGATGATGCAAATCAGCTGAAAGTCCTGAATTAARCATCACTCCTGAAAATCCTACCTTTGGGCCAAATGAGGATATTTTCTATTGCCGAGTATTTGTCTGTCAGGGCTGGATGTCTCTTCTAAAAGAGGTGACATTGATGCAGAAATTACAGGGTGAAGTGACACAGCCCTTGTTCTATAATAGATAGGACTAACTGATCATAATGATCCTTCCTGGCTCTCAAATCTGTCTAGCATATGTAATATACTTGTGTATGTTTTATGAGTGCATGAGTCGCTTTCCGTGTACTTAAATTGGGCACATATATGCACGCATACACATATTTTATTGCTGATAGGAAATGAAACCTCAGATTAAAAGGCATTCACAAAGATAAAAGGCAACAGAATCTAATTTCAATTGTCTGTGGCAGGAACCCAATTTTCAAATGATAATTACAATAATTAAAAATTCCCTTATCAACAGAGACAAAAGCGCTGCACACTGGCAGCCAGAGACGATGAATGAAGCAGGCACAGATTCCTCAACACTGAAATCAATTTTCAGAAGTTCAAACAAGCCCCRGAACAATTCCAGTTTTGTTGTGGKTTTTTTTTTTCCTCTCCAGGGCAAAGAGACTTTCCCTATGCATATGCCCAAATCTCTTTTTTTTCTCCTACCCTRTTCCTTTATCCACAAGGTCATATTAGCTGGAACAGTGAAAAAATACACCTCTCCAAATGAAAATCTCACACAAACAAAAATTGCATGATTTACAACWGTTATAGGAGCACCATCACCACCTCCTGCAGGGATTATCTCAAATATGGSGGGGAACAACTGCTTTGGGTAGATGTCAGGTGAAGACATGGGCTACGAGGTGAAGAAAAGATTCCCTGTAGAAGTGCAATAGCAGGATAGTTCAAAGGTGTATCAGGCCTTCTCAGTTTGGTCTTCTTTTCTAATTATGGATTTTCTTTCCTTAGAATTAACAAAAGTATTTGCTCCATTTTTGGAGACTTAACCAAGCAAAGTTCGCAAAGGCCTTTGCTGGGCAGTCATGAATTTGCTTTCTGTTGTTTCCTCCATTGTATGAGTGGGGAATTGACATGCAGAAGCTGAAATTTAAGAAAAATGTGTTTCTGGGAAAAGGACACTTTTTATCCTGAGAAACCTCAGATTTCTGTGTGGTGCTTTCTGGAGGTAGAAGACTGCAAGATTTGTGAGTCGAGTTTTAAGTTACAGAATAAAAATAGATTGAGTTGCTCTCTATTATTTTTTTAACAATATTTGGATGCCTGYTGGTTTGCACACATCATAACCCAACTGATCCAGCTCAGTGACATCCCCAGAGAGAGGGAGTTGTTCTTCAGCCTTTGCAATTCATTGGGAAGGGAAGATGGGAGAATCATTCACAATGGAGCAGAGCTTTCTTTTCCTCAAAATGCTCAGTCTTAGTCTTTAGAGAAGTTTTCACTTCAGCATGATGGAGTTAGTCATCRCATTGTCTTAAACCTAGGAATCCAACATCATATATTTATGAGCAGATGACAGTTTTCAATGCATAGCAAATGCAGTAGCACTCTTTAAGCACTTTTAATTGTACCTAATTAGTAAAGAGAATCCTCAAGCAGAAAGTTTGACTCTTAAAGTCTGCCCAAATGTTATCTTCGTTATGTTAGTATTTGACTTCAGGATTTGGGACAGGCTGTAATTCTTTTTYGAGATCTCATATATGTGGGGACTGGCAATTCTTGTGTTCCCATCTCATGATTCAGTGAGTTCATCCCCACCCATAAGCAAATGTTTGCACTCTCAGCTCCGTACTATGCAGCCTGGTACACCATGCATACAATTACTTAATGTTCCTTTCCTCAGTRCCCTCTCTCCAGCTCAGGAAAATCCTACAAAAATATTGAATAGTGTGGGTGGATTAGTGTAATAACTGCTCTAAAACCACATTAGTTTCATCTCTGTTGGATTTTATATGAATTGGATTTTTGCTACTGGGACAGGCTGTTATTTGGGTAATAGTCGATGAGAATTTTTCTGTTTATCAGTGCATGTACAGAAATGTGAAGACAGAGACAGAAAAGTAATAGCCTAGCTCATGAATTCCAGATTTAAAGAAAGTTGCAAGATCAGAATGTATCCGAGAGGGAGAGAAYGGAAAAACTTTGCTGGCTTGAAGATAGGCTGGGTCAGCTCCATGCAGAGTAACAAGGCATGGGCTTGCTTTGGTGGTGGGCTTTCCTTTGGGATACATTTTTGAGAGTCTCAAGAGCGACCATGGCCTTATTATTAGCTTTGAAACCTCCCTCCTCCTCCTTAGCATCCTCCCCTCCCTTGTTTGCAAGGTGAGAGGATGAGCATCGATTAGACGAGCCCTGCTGAGCCGTGCGGCTCCCGCAATCGCCCAGAATTGAYGTCTTGGTGGGAGCAACTTCGTCAAAGCAGGCAGAGCTCAGGGTGACCTCAATTTTTCAACTCCAATATTCAATTATTTCTGCAAGGAAAAGAATCTTTATTATTTAATAATGGCTGAGGTACTCCAAATTATTCATCAGGGAAGGAAGTGAGTTGCTGAGATGCATGGAAAGGATGTGGTTTATGTCAGGAAAGTTGACGCAATTGGAACTCTGCAGAAGGGAGAACTTTCTGCCTGCTTCACTTAATGTCCATACCCAGCCAAACCCACCTCTTCTGGAGGATCTCATTCAGTCATGTCAGCTGGGGAAGGGTTGTTTTTCTGTGCAGGTATCTTARGTTAAGCCTGGCCTGTTGGTTTTGGGGAACAGATGACTGATGACTGAATCTGACCCTATTGATGGGTGACACTGTTCCTGTGGGGCTAGGATGACTCCCAGGTTAGGCCATGGGAATCTTTTTAGTATATATAGCCCATATCTAAATTGTCAGGGCCTCCATTGAGTTTTCTGAATCCTGACATAGATCTCAACATCTGACAAAGGTGTGTCTGGGAGGTACAGGCCGTTTCAGCCCAGTTTTGCTTTTTCTTTCTTTTCTTTTTCCCATAGATATAAATGATAAGCATCCCACTCCTTATGCATCAAGCCGTGGGTYATTTTTTTTTTTTTTTATATGGCAGGTCAGTGTTGTGCCATGCATTGGGAGCCCAACTCAAATGCCTCTATGTAAACGCACRCAGCATGGGGAATAAATAAGGGGAATTGGAGATGCTTGTGTGATTGCAGGGCCATGATCTCCTTGCAGTTACTGAGACATGGTGGGACAGCTCTCACGACAGGGACGTGGCCATGGAGGGCTTTAGGTTTTTCAGAAGGGACAGGCCAGGAAGGCGAGGTGGCGGAGTTACTCTTTACATGAGAGAGCAACTGGAATGTATGGAGCTTAGCATAGGGTAAGACAGAGCACGGGTCAGGAGTTAGCAAGAGATGTCAGGGACAACACGAAGGRCTTCTCTAAATATATCAGTAGCAAGATGAAGACTAGAGAAAACATTGGTCCCCTGTTGAATGGGGAGGGTGCCGTGCTGGCAGAGGATGCAGAGAAGGCAGAGTTACTAAATGCCTTCTTTGCCTCATTCTTCTCTGCTCAGGCTGGTCCCCAGGGCCAGATATGAGAGGTAACCGAGAGAGACAAGGACTTTCCACTGTTTGAGCATTGGGTTAGGGTTTATTTAGGCAAACTGGAAGCCTATAAATCTATGAGTCTGGACAGATGCACCCGAGAGTGCTGAGGGAAYWGGCAGGGGTTATTGCTGAGCCGCTCTCCGTCATCTTGGAGAGGTCACGGAGAGCGAGGGAGGTACYGGAGGACTGGAAGAGAGCTAACATCACTCCAGCCTTCAAATAGGGCAAGAGATTGGAGCCAGGAAACTACAGGCCCGTCAGCCTCACCTCCATCCCTGGAAAGGCGACGGAGCAGCTCATCCTAGAGACATCTCTAGGCATGTCAAGGAAAAGAAAGTGATCAGCACCAGTCAACAAGGATTCACCTARGGGAAGTCATGTTTGATGAACCTGATAGCCTTCTACAATGGGGTGAGTGAATGGCTGGATAATGGGAACACCGTGTGTGTTGTCTGGACAGGATGGAGATTTGGCGGGAGAGRAACCTCATGAGGTYCCACAAGGACAAGTGCAGGGTCCTGCACCTGGGCAGGAATAACCCCAGGCACCAGCACAGACTAGGAGCTGACCTGCTGGAAAGCAGCTCCACAGAGAGGGATCTGGGAGTCCTGGGGAMCACCAGGTTCCTCACAAGGCAGCAATGGGCCCTTATGGCCAAGAAGGCCAATGGGCTCCTGGCTGCGTCAGGAGGAGCGTTGCCAGCAGGGCAAGAGAGGGGATCCTGCCGCTCTGCTCAGCTCTGGGGAGGCCACACCTGGGTATTGAGGGCAGTTCTGGCTCCCCAGAACAGGAGAGATGTGGAGCTGCTAGAGAGGATCTGGTGCAGAGCAAGGAAGACGATGAAGGGACTGGAGCATCTATCGTATGAGGAAGGACTGAGTGAGCGGGGCCTGTTTTACCTGTAGAAAAGAAGACTGAGACAGGATCTGATCAATATGTACAAATACCTGAGGGAAGAATGTAGGGAGGAGGGAGCCAAACTCTTCCCAGAGATGGCCAGCAACAGGACAAGGGGTAATGGATCCARGTTGAAACCAGGGCAGCTCCATGTCCATGTGAGGAAGAACTTCTTTGSKGTGAGGGTGACRGAGCCCTGGCACAGGCTGCCCAGAGAGGCTGTGGAGGCTCCTGCTCTGGAGATCTTCAAACCCACCTGGATGCCGCCCTGTGCCCCGTGCTCTGGATGTCCCTGCTGGAGCAGGAATGTTGGACTAGATCATCTCTAGAGGTCCTTTCAAACCTCAACCCTTCTGTGATTCCATGAATTGCTGCTGAATTAATATAAATCTGTGCTGGTGAGATCACRCCCCACTCACATGCATCACAAATCAAATTCTCCCACTTGAGTCATAAGGTGAACCTGTAAAATGCTGGGAGCTGTTTTCTGAATGTACCATACCTGCATGTTTGAAAGGAAAAAACATCCTTCCTTGCATATTTAATTGCCAAATTACCATATAAATGTCACATTACTTAGGATGCCAGAACTCACTGATATTTTAAATGTTGCCATGTTTTAATTCCTTGCAAGTCAACCTTTGCAAACCTAATTATAAGGGAAAAATCACTAATGACAGTCTCTCCACTATATTTGGAGTTGAAGTGAATTTTCTGAGACCATCACAAGAATCTTTTTTCATGGTAGTCACAGGATTTTTCCTGCTGCTTTTCACTAGAGCAGAATGACTTGCTGTTAGGGTAAATCAACGACTGGCAGCACCAAAACATACTTATGAATTTGGGTTAGTTTTGTACAACTRTTTCTGCAAAATAACCCCAAAATAAACAGGAAAGCCTACACAGAGCTGAAAATCTAGGGGAGGCTTCATGCAAAAAAAAAAGCCCTGCAATTCAATGCTTTCTTCAATTTTATTGCAAAAACAGCTGTCTGGAAAGGATCAAAATCAATGTGAGTTATTTTGAGGCAGCACAAGAGATTTTTTTCTTGACATTTTTAGTGCATTGAAAACTGCATACCTTCAAGTGAGTCCAATATTTATATTCACTGTTAGAAATACGCACTTGCTCACTTAGAACCTGAGTCTGTGTTTCYCAGTGCTGGTAGGGCCTTGCCCTGCACCAGCCTCTCACAGTACTGTCTTAGAACCAGAGTCCTCAATCAACTGAAGTAGTTCCTGGATGTTCCTGGATTTGTAGGGTTTAGTATTTATAGGATTTCTATAATTATCATCAAATAGGACAGAAATGGTTGTGCCCACCCCTCCTTGTGTCCTATGGCACCTCCTAGCACTCACTCACCTCTTTTCCGTAAGAATAAATGGCTTGGATGAGTACAAATATGATATGAAAACCTAAAGAATAGGACTCCTTTGTTAAGGAACAGATGCTCACTTCCATCTGAACCCTCCTCATGTAGGTCGATGAAAAGGACAGAATTAGTCTTTAGCCACCTTAATGGTCTTTGGAGTAAGGAAGGATCTGTTTCTGTCTGCAGCATGAAAGAAAGCAACTGGAGAGATGTTCTCTTTTACAGCTGGTTGCTCACGGTGTTGTTTTAGCAGCTATATTTCCAAACTGAACTGTCTCTGCAGAGGCAGATATTTCTGTCACCTCTTAGCGTAATGTCCAAAGGTATTCCCATCTCTGCTTACAAAGGGAAGAAAAACAGAGCAGATGCCAAATTCCCAGAGCAGGATCGAGACAGGACTGATACCGTGAGTAAATGCAGGAGAAATAGCAAATTGCAATGCTCAAGCTCCTCTGAGGCATCAGTGGAGTTGCCCAGCATCCATGGGACATGAAGCACGTCCTTCAGTCTTGTCCTTGGCTTCAGCCTCCCTGATCCCCTGGGACACCCTTCTGTAGTGAGAGCAGAGTCTTCTCTGCACACATGGTGGAGCTGACAGGGCACTTCCCAGTTCAGTTTTTGCTTTGCCAGAAAATACTTACGAAAAATTCACTGCTCCATGGACCTTCAAAAGGCAGAAGGGCCAATGTCATCAGAAACGTGGCTGGCTCGAAGCCTGGTTACCCAGCAGATATCTGGGGAGCCTAATCTTCCAGAGAGCCTCTCTGCACTGCTAGCTTTGGTTCCAGAGTTCCCAAATTCCGTGCTTTTAATGTAACATAGCTATCTGTGCTAACCCCCGCTTCCTCAGCCTTGCTGGGCATGAGGTGGTAGCAGAGCAGAGAGTCTCTAATTCTGCACTTGATTCTTTTTCTGCTCTGAAGTGGAGGAAGCAAACTCCCATCCACTAATCCAGATATTTAAGGCTGCACAGCCAAGGTTAATAATCCAGTGACATCTGAATCGCACATACTGTAAATAATCAACATCTTTCCAGAGAACTGCTGATGGGTTTAAAACAGGCTAATTACAGAAATATGAAAGGGAAATGGCCCTATCGATTCAGCACGTTGCTAAACAGAAAGGCACTTTCATAAAAGACTGGGGGCAATGCTCTGATGTGCAAAAAACTGTGTGTATAATATATATATATACACACATATGCACATCTATATACACAATACGAAGTTTAGGCAACAAGGATCTTCTGCTTTGATATTTTTCCCCTTGTAGTGAAGAGCAAAACTAGTCTGGTGTGTTGAGACTTGGGTTTCTGGCTTTGCTCACTCTGGGTGTCCCCAGTCTGCTTGGATGTGCACAGACAAGGCCTTGGCTGCTGGGAGAACTTGATCCCGGCTCTTTCAAACCCTCTGGATGTGTTGCTCAGAGCTCTTAACACTTTTGTTTCCCTTCCTATCTCTTGTTGAAGCTGTTGCAATCCGTTCTGCCTTGGTTTTAATGCATTTATTCTGGTGATATCCTCATCTTGATTAGAGCCACCAAGACACCACAGTAATGCTGAAAGTGGTGTGTTTTGCCTAGGACTTCCAGGAACGCACAATTTCTTTTTTTCCAGGGTGCATCTTTATAGTGGTTTTATCCAGCTTGCACAGAGCAAGTCCTCCCTTCTTGGCTCCAGAGCAGAGCCCGTGTGCAACCCTTGCCTGTGAGCTGCTGCCTACAATGTGACTGTGTAAAGGAGGGAGAGGAGCTCCCCGATGGGGCACGATGGAGCATGGAACACCTTTGTCGACRAAACAGGAACCCTGAGACCCAAGGAACAGACTGCTGACCTTGGGACTGTGTCCACATGGCAGGAGAAACAGGTTCTTGTGTTGTCCAATCCCTCAGTGTCGCTCTTTGAAGCCCATCCCCTCAGAAGAACAGGGCAAACAGCATGCATAYGGTTGCCCGTAGGTTTTATATGAGGGTCTAATGGAGTTCTGACATTTCAACCAAGAGAGGAAACATTTTTAAGCCTTGTGCAGGGAAAGTTAAGGGCTTTGCACTTTCCAGTAGCAATATTGCAAAGTCCAGGAAGCCAAGAGAGATCCATTACAGCCCAAAAGCGGTATGCAAGAATTCACATTTCTCCTTACAGTTTCCATTTTTAACCTCTGTCATTACAAACCCTTGTATGAAATGGGGAAAGGCAAGAAATGGGAGTGCTAGATAAATAAGGCTTAGGAGCAGATTCACCTTTTACGTGGGTTCTCTCTATTCTTTGTAACTCCACCAACCCACTGAAATCATGCTCTAGGTGAGAGCCTGGGACCCCTATGCCTTAAAGCCCAGCATGGGGCCTTGGGGGAAAACAGAGAAAATATTCTAATAAGCCACAAACATTTATGTAAAGCTGAAAATGGAGCTTGGGAGGGCATGAAAACACAGGCTATTTTTCACTCATGCCTATTTCCATTCACAGGACTACTGTAAAAGCCTCTTAATTACTAGAAAGAAACTTGTAATAGGCCCTTTTGGTGGAAGGGCACATTGTGAGCTGTGTTTGTACACTAGCGGTTGCATTATAAGCAAGTTGAAATCTATTATGCAAAGTTGTTTGGACTGAAGGGGGATGGATGGTGGGGGGCATCTAGAGCTTTATGCGACTGTCCTCGTTGTGCTCTTTGGTGGGTTAATGCAGTCGGAGGTGTTGGTGCTATTGTCCAGGAACCTGCAGCGTTGGGTTTTGAATTCACTTCATGGTCTAAATTCTGCAGGGTCTTTCGATCCTGCTGCCATGCCTTGCTTGGGCTTGCTTTTATGCCTGTTCAGCCAAATTTTGTCAAGCCTGTTGCACTGGCTTTCTCTGGTCCTGCACTTTGCTGAGAAGTTGGGTGGATTTATTACCCCAAAGGCTAGAAAATCAACCAAGATTCTCCAAAGTTTGTTCTCCTGGAAGCTTTGTATTATAACTGCCAAATTCAAGATTTTCATGTACTACCAATCACTCTGAGGATTGAACCCCTCTCAAGAGGTAGAAGTAGAGCAAAGCAATTCCTGTCTATGGTGGCTGACTCACTTTTGACTCATGACTGACCTTAGCAATGGGGAGAGCCCTATGGCTATGGCCCCCTGGACCTCCCTGCCAAGAAGTGTCTGGCTCACTGCAACCGGGTGGGGATCACCCTCCTGCTGATCCCCAGGTGCGGGGTGTAACAGCCAGTATCAAATCCTTTCCTCTCTGCAAGGAGGTCCTTCTTGGGGCCCAAGCTCAACAGAATAGGTCTGGGGTCTAACTCAGACCCAGCGCATTTTGTGTGGTCTGATCTTTCATCTGCTCTGGTGTAGACCAGCTCCTCAGGCCTTCATCTCAGATGGTACCAAGATACAATGGCCTTCTAGGAGTCCTTACCGCTTCCAGAGAGCCTCTTCTGTACCTTCAGGTTCAGGGCAAACCACTCCTTTTGCCTCTGCACAAAGAAGGGCTTCGTATGTGACAGGGCTATGGCTAAAATACCTCTGCAAAACCCAGGGCATGCACAATCCGTGTAAAAGTGAGGATGGGAGCCCTCTGTGGGATGAGTGGCATGGATACGGATTTCAAAGTGAACACGGCTTTGATTCCCCCTGTTAGCCCGTGTGTTCTGCATCCTGGCGCCCTGCTGCTAAGCTTGTTTTCATGCAGTGGGATACAGAGCTATATTGACCACTTGTCCAGGCTGCCTTTCTCAAAGGCAGGTTTTGCCTTCCCTGAATTTTATGGCTTGAAGCTGCCGGGGGGAAGGAGAGCTTTGATTCTGTTGCCTTATTTCTCTTCATCCTCCCTCAGTCCCTTTCCTCCTCTCACTTATCAGTTATTGCACTTAATGGTTGTATTAAATTGGGGAGCTAATCATGGGTCAGAATTTACTGCAGTTTGGTGCTGCACGGATTCTGATGGTAAGTGCTCCTAAATGAAGCAGGTCGTATCATTAGGGACCTCCAAGCACAGGAGGCCAATGCAATGTCAGGCAGAAGGAGAAACTTATGCAGGTTCCTTGGCACCCAGCAGAGCCCGGAGGAAAACCGAAGTCCCTCCAGCTGCTGCCTCTGCACCATGAAGGGAGAAACAGGAGGAAACTGCAACCTAGAAAGGTCTTCAAAGCCCCTGTGCTGATCCCAAAGCTGGCTTTTCAGGTCTCCCGGCTGAGGTACAAATCTGGGGGTTGATTCATGTTTTCCAAGGTTGAACCCGGACTAGAAATCCTAAATAAAAGGATTTATTTCAAAGCCTTTGCTTTGCTTCAGGAGATGTGTGGCGCATGATGCTGGGTTTTGGGGAGGGTTGCAGTGACTTGGCAGCTCCTGTACTGCGGTACATAAATTGCCCAAAGCTTTTTTTTTTCTTTTTTTTCCTTTTTTTTTCTCTCATGTTGTTTTGGTGCTGGACGAGGATCAGATAAAGATTAGAAAGATTAAGGTTTGGGGTATTGGACACCTGAAGAAAAACAAGAAATTAATTAAAACAAAAAAAAGGAGAGGGGGAATAAAAGGATTCCTGGTTCCAGATCCAGATTTGCTGGTGCCTGATCCGGGTCCATCTTTTTTCCTGCCTGGATTTGGCCTTTAAAAAGAGGCTCTAAAGCATTTTCAAACTTTATAGGCAGGATTAGTGGCAAACGTTTTCCTTTTGGACTGATCAGCATGAGCTGTGAGTTTTCTCATTGGCTGTGTCCTGTAGCTCTTTTTATTATGGAGTGGGGGGGACACTGTGGGATAAAAACCCCAGCAAATCTTCTTTAACATATGTAAATCCACTTCTGGCTTTTAATTCAACAAAAAAAGCTGAAGCTCAAGTTAGGGTCTGAAAATACCCATTTCAAAATCGGACCTTTTTCTTCTCTCGGAATTGCTTGAGAGGTTTTGTTTGGTGGCACAGAGTCTGTGGCTTGGACTAATACAAACACCCATAAACGCAGTTTGCAAGAGCTGCTCGTCCCCATTTGCTCCCCTTGAATTCAGGACCGAGCTCTGCATTTTTCCGGGCGGCAGCAGCTTTTCCCTGGGGGTGCASACGTCGGTGCCTCATTCGAGGCAGCAGTGCCAGGGCTGATGTAAAACAGGGTACACGAGACCTTTGAGAGGTGCTCCTGGACCCACCGATGGATGTAATGCCACCAAGATTCATTGGAGCCAATGGAGCTATCCTGTTTTAAACCAACGGAGCATATGGCCCTTAGCGCACAATACCAGATGGTATTTTGTAAGCACAGGAATTATTTAGGAGTGCAACTATTACCCCAGTACTAATGAATTACAAATAACTCCTCCAGGAAAGACCCTTTGCTGACTAAGAAGCATCTCCTCGAGACAAGTGAACTGTTGAGGTTTAAAGGGTCAGCAATTTTTTTAAAAATATTTTTTATTCATTATAAGTTGAAGGGGCCTAGGAGTATCCCACTGGCCTCATTAGCAAATATTACCCGATTTTTCTTTCACAGTGTAGCAGGGGGAAAAAAAACATATAAAATAAACACCTGGCAGGAGTGCATAATCTGCATAAATTCAATTGGTTATGCTCTTGACAGAACACCAGACCAAAATGGGACTCTCTAAGCAGGCAGTAAGGCCTCTGTGATGATTTATTTTCATGCATGGCTGGGGATTTAGAGTAGCCATGMAGATCCCAGCACTTGGTTCCCTCTGGATGGGCAAGTTGGCCCATGTAAAAAACACGGCAATAAGAACACCCTGGGAAGTCAYAATTTACTGGAAATAAAAGGCTACCAACTGCCCGGATTCACTGCTTGCTGCCCAGACTGAGTGAGCGTCACGGTGTTGGTCACCTCCAGATCTTCAAGGCAGAAGGTTTGGTGACTCTTGGTCACAGACACATGGTAGGTGCTCCACAGATGAAGCTCTTGGAGCACACTGGAGGTGGTTTGCTCATTCAGGGTTTGCTATTGSGTTGCAATGCCCAGAAGCCTTTTTTGGTATAAGACCCACGGTGTTTTGGGGATGACCAGCACAAGCTTGCATCATCCCCACCAGCCACAAAGATCCACCTCCTGGGCATGTTCTCATCTTCCTTCTCTTCCCAGTCTTTCCTTTCTTTCCAACCCAGAAGTACTACAAAATATCTAAGGCACAAGGACTACGCCAGCAGGACAGATTTCTAACCGGAGCTGAGGGAAATGGAGAAGGCCTTTTCTATTGGAATGCCCATGCCCATGAGGAAGGGCTGGTGGTCTGACTGCCAGTGCAAGAGCAGAGCAAAGCAGAGCCCTCGCCGTGCCAGGAACACCCACGGCTTTCTCCAGGCTGCTTCTCATGCTCAATTACCCGAAACTCACGCTCACTCTTGAGTGCTTCAATAGTGGGCAGCAACACAGTGAGGGAAAAAAATGAAGATAGATCATCTCTGAAAGGAAAAAAAAAAAAGTTTTTAGTAAATTTTTAATGCTCAATTAATTTTCAGTGCCAAACAACATATTTGCAATAGAGCTGGTCTCATCAGAATAATAGAAAATCCATGTTCATAGACATCAATTATTGAGAAGGGTCAACAGGGCCATATCTGTTCAGGATAGCATAAAGAGTGATGCTTTTTCTTCTTGTAAAACAGGTTTTCTGTTTCTTTCATTCCCCCTTTTCATCTTGTAACCCTAATATTTTAAACCCTCCCCTGCCAGCCATGCTTTTGCCTTTGGGGTGACTGTTTTTTCTTCCCAAAGATACTGTTTAAGTTGCTGGAGTGCAAGCCAATGTGTTATCCATAACACAGCAAATCTGCAACACATAACAAAAAAAAACCAAAATCCAACCATCTGAAGGATTTCATGCCAAGCCAGGAGACTGAATTTAACATCAGTCATCGAGGTGTGGGTCTATATGGCTTAGAAACCTGAGGCAAATAGATTGCTTTTTTGTTTGTTTGTTTGCTTACAACCAAGAAAACTAGAAAGCATCAAGAAAAGTAAAAGAGATGCTGAGGTGCTCTCAAAATTAGGGGACTCTGAGACTTGAATTAAAAAAMATGCAATAAGCTTTCTATAGCAAAACTGAGACCAGGCACCCTGAGATCAAATCCTGAAGGATCTTGTTACTCACAGGGCTATGAAAACCACTGAATAAGAAACAAGCCTGGGAGACTCTAGTCCTTGTTTTATTCGTTTCCCTGCAAAAGCCTCATAGGACARAGTGCTTTGGGACTACAGTCACCTCTATACTAATCTCCAGCTGCACTGAACACAGCAACAGCACTGCTAGGTCTTTAATTTTAAGGCTTTAGGTTTATTGGTTTTGTTTGGCTTTGAGCTACCCTCTCTTTTCCCATAAACCAAGACCAAGCAAGGTAGGGAGTTCTCCATTTGCACAGCTCAATTTTCGTCTCGTTTCTTAGAAGGGATGGATCATAGTCTTCCTCTCCCTTTGGCCCCACAGAAAAATTCAGTTATTTCAGCATTCAATTTTAGCAGAGAACAAGCCTTGCAATTTACTTCCTAAGGTGACATTGGAAAAACACTTCTGTGCTGTCCCAAACAACGGCACTCTTAGATGAGAACTAGAGGAAAGAGCTCAAAAACGTGTCCTATCCAACATCCCTCCCCAGGATGAACATCTGGGCAGAGCTTTTCTCCAGGGGTAAGTTGGTTGCTGTACTTAGTTATAGAGAAAGGACCTCTCTGGCCACATTGAGCCTTTTAAAGGAAGATCGTCTCGTAGGTCATATAGACAACATATAGGCTCGTAGGTCATATAGACAACCATAGAGCCCAGGTGAGCCAGGATGCAGGGCAGGCTTTACCTTGTCCATCGCAGGACAAGTTGAGCAGCAAGAAGAGTCAGCAGGCTGCAGGCTGGGCTTCCTGGATTGCATTCATCATGTGTAAATAATCCAAGGGGGGAAAAAAAAAAAAAAAAAAAAAAAAAGCCATTATTCTGGTGGGAAAGCACTTTGCCTTAAAGGCTGCATTTTTTATTTGCGCCTGTTCAGTCCACAAATAATAAATAAAACCTGGGTAATTTAGCTTTAATTATGCTGCCCGGTTTCAATGCCTTTCCCTGTCCTAGGTGTGCCAGATCCATTCCCGCCTGTTTAGCTGCTCTGCCATTTCCACAGAAACATGCATCTGATTATTCACCCTTTGTGCTTTGGTGATGCAGAACAGACCTTTTCTTCTCCCCGATGCTGGACCTTGGCTTTGTTTGGCTAYAGGATCCCTCAGCCCAGCCTGGAGCATTTATAGGTAGAGGGAGGTCAGGGCACAGYGAGCAGATAATAGAGTGGAGATCAGGACTGGAGAGACATCAAATAGAACCTCTCCAGATGTTTGCAATAGACCTTCCCTCCTCTCCCTTCAACTTTGAGATCATTCATGGCAACGAGGTGGTCTCAGCGTATCTCCTCCTTCAAAAAAATAAAAGGACAAATTGAAGTGTCTAAAAAAAACCCCTTTAGACAGTTCTGAAATGGGGGTGAAAACAATGGGGCTGACATCCAAAAGAATCATTTCCATCACAGCAATAGGAGAGACCTGCTCCAATCCATCTGGAAGGGAAGATTTTTTAGTTACTGCATGTTTGGTTTCCCAGTTGATAGGAACTCCAATCTTTCCAGGTCCAGGAGAGCCAATCTAGCTGCCAAGCTGCGTATCTAACTGCAGGCAATGAGAACACTCCCCGTCTCTCGGGGACTCCCTGGAGCTGGTGATATCTCCCTCCCTCAGCTCCGAGGCTGTAGATATTGGTTGGTTTTGAATACCTCGGTTGAATCAACAGAAGTGAGCGGTGCCAGTCCTGGCTGTCCCTCTTAGCGCAGGAAGACCATTTCCAAGAGAGAGGCTGCACGGCGTTTCCTGCTTGCATTCAGACATCTGTGTCACTCCACCTCTTTGGGAAGGTTTCCAGAGCCAGGTCCCCTCCACAGAGCCCTTTCTGTCCCCAGCTCCATCGCGTTCCCGTCTTGGCTTTGCACGCTCCCTTGTCCCAGAGGAGTGCAGCTGCTGCGGCGCTTCGCGGTTCAAAATCCACTCTTTGATGCAAGCCGGGGGCAGAGCCATCAGCTGCATTGCAAATGAGGCTCCTGACCTTAAACTGGCACCAGCAACTGCCCAGGACTCGCTGKGGGGCTCTGAGCCTGTATCCGATGTCCTCGCAGCAGCTTAAGCTGAGGACAAACGTGCAGCTGCTATAGCAGCAGCAGTGCGTGGATCAGCTGGRTACTTGGAAATTTGCATGTAGGCATATATTTCCCCAGCAAAAGATCCCGAAAATATCACCCAAATGATCGCTTTGTTGTGAACCCTTCTCATGCCATCAGCAGGGCAGCGCCGGGACCCATCAGCACAACCAGTCAGCCTGGATCGCGGCTCCTCCAGTGCCCCCGAATCCTCTCCTTGACCTCATGTGGAGAAGCACACACCTTATTTAGGCTGTATGTGCTCTGGCAAAGGGACCTTATCCCTAGGGACCAGCACAATGACCTGGGTTAGGGTGGCAGGAGCATGTGTCTGAGCCGCATCCTGCAGATGAGTCATCGTGCCCCCACTGCTGTCCGTTCTGCTACTGGTGATTTGGGGGTATCATCTGTCATGACCCTCGATCTAGACCAAACAAGCGTTGCATAAACACTGTAGTAAAACCCGGTGTTCAGTGGCGACGTGCTTTTAGCAGTCAGTTCACATAGGGAGGCATCTCTTCCCCAGGATACTGGATACAAACCTTAAATTTACATCTCTAGTTAAATAGCAGTTTCCAAGACTAAGGCTTCAGTCTCAAAATCTTTAACGACAGTGAACAGAAATCTCTCTTCCATTTAGAATTTTTTCCTCTTTTTTTTTTTTTTTTTTTGATGAGAAGCTGTGTTGTGCGGGCGTTTTTATAGGTTCCCACGTAGGTGGTCGGGCTGCAGTGTTTAATCTTTGCTACGCCAGGCTGCAAAACCACTAGATGATGCCTAAGCATCGTGTTCATCCCCCTGCCGCTGCATAAAAAAACATCCTCTCTGCTGAATTAAAGACGAAGCAGCAGCTGGAATGGCAACGTTCCGGCCTGAATATCATTTTGGAGGAGGGCTGTGCATCTGATGGCACGGGCTGCGCACGTGGTTATTTTCTCGAATTAGATGCCAGGAGATAGCGCTGCGGTGCTGGTCCCCCTCCCTTGCTGGAAACCTGGCACTGCACGGAGCTTATCTGCTCGCCAGCGGCTTCCTCGGGAGCTCCCGCCGGCAGCGCTCCTTGCTTGGATAGTGCCAGGATTGCTGCCGATGGAAACGGGGGGCTGCTGGCAAATGCGYTCCCCCAAGCCGGGAGGCTGGAGATATCCGAACGCAGCGGAGATGAGCTCCTACCATCTACAGAACGCGCATGTGTCGAAATGGATTCTAAGGGGGAAGGTGGTGATGAGAGGGCCTAAAAATCCCAAATAAGCAGGATCGTAACTGCAGATCAAGAGCATGGAAGGCAGAGCTGCTGCAGGCTGCCCGGCGGGATGCTGCCTSCCACGGCTGGCTGACCCCACCGGAGCATCCGTCCCATGTTCTCACTTGTCCTGGGCTCGCCCAAGAGCACTGAGATGCAGAATCCCATGACTATTGAGGTTGGAAGGGACCTCTAGAGATCATCTAGTCCCACCCCCTGCTCCAGCAGGGACACCCAGAGCACGGGGCACAGGGTGGCAGCCAGGCGGGTTTGAAGATCTCCAGAGCAGGAGCCTCCACAGCCTCTCTGGGCAGCCTGTKCCAGGGCTCYGTCACCCTCACAGCAAAKAAGTTCTTCCTCACAYGGACGTGGAACTGCCTGAGTTTCATTTTGGACTCATTACCCCTTGTMCTGTCACTGGCCACCACCRAGAAGAGTTTGCTCCCCTCCTCCCTATATTCTCCCCCTAGGTACTTATACATATAAAATGTATATAAAACAGGCTAAACAGTCCCCGCTCACTTAACCTTTCCTCATACGAGGAGCCCTTAATCCTCGTTGTCGCTCTGCCCTGGCCCCTCTCTAGAAGCTCCACAAGGCTTTTCTTTTCCCCATCTCTCGCTCAGGTTTGTGGTGCAGGAGGGGTGCTAATGCAGCAGTGCAGCAAGGGCAAGCGCCCCTGGGTGCTGCAGGGAGASGGGATGCCCAGGAACCGCTTTGCCCTCCAGCCTCTGCCAAAATGCAGACCCTGGAGCCCCGTGACGGCCAGAACGAGCCCATCTCATTGCAAGAAGCCTTTCTACAATGATTTATATGGAGACATTTGTCTTCCTGTCTTTTTGAAGAGCACCAGTGAGTGCCAGGCAAACGCATCTGCAGCCCTCAGCAGTTCCTTTTCCTGTTAGAAAGCAGAGCTGTGTCCAGAGCTAGAAGAAATGCTATTTTTTCTCCCCTCTTCCGGGCCCAAAGGGTAGTAGGATTCTGGTATTTATGTATCATTTTTCCCTGCTGGCGTCTAATGGGCGTTTTAATAGCACAAATGGAAAGTGCCGCATATTCATCTTGCATGACGCACGCGTCAAAACGGAGTGGAGCGAAGGGAGAAGCGCCCCAAGCTCCTTGTACCAATCTTGTCCTCAGCAACAATCTCAACAATGAAGAATAACTTAATTACCGCATATCATTTTGTCTCTTTTCCTTGCTCCTTGCTGCTTCCCGGTGACACCAGTGCCCACACACCGATCCACCAGTCAAATTAAAGCTCCTGGTGGAAAAGCAATCCCCGACCTACCTAGAGCTCCGACGCTGGGCAGACAAAGGGGTGAAACCCATTTTACCTTCAGAGGGGTTGGCTTAGTGAGACTGTCTACTGTCCTGCAAAGGGGAAGCCCGTGAGCATCCATCTAATTCTGTTTGCTGTGTTAAACTTTCTTTGGAAGGAGAAAAAGCAAATTTAAGTTTTTTCCCCCCTCCACCCTCACTCAGCTGCCRGAATGAGGGTTGTTTTGTACACTTTTTTTCTGTCGAGCTGTGTGGCAGCAGCCCTTGGACCCAGCTGAGGTCCTGGGTGAGGCAAGCAGTGCGAAAGCTGACGAAAGACGGTCCCAAGGATGTGGGGACCGAGGGATGCTCTGGCTGAAGCACAACTCGGGGGCTGGGGAAGGACCACAAAGGTTTCCCCAGCTAGTTCCCAGTTACGCACGAGGCAGACGGGCAATGCCAAGACAATCATCTGCTATGCCTCGAACAAGGGTCCGGAGTCCGTCTCTTAAAGCACCTTGACTTTGAGGACTGCAGAACAACACAAAGAGAATGACTTTTTTTTCCTGAATCCTGGTTCAGTGAAGGTCATGCAGACAAGAAGAAGGAGTACTTGGAAGTCAAGGCAGAGCCAGGAAATGCCAGGGCAGCAGGAATAAAAAATAATATTCTCAGCCATGCTCCAGCACTTGCTAGTTTGGGACATGACGTGGTAGCAACTTCCTTGCTTTTATTTTTACAGGATTGAAAGTGCCATGAGCAATTAGAATGTTTAAAATACCTTCCTAAAACCCCCACTAAAAGTTTGTGATGTAGGGAAGAACCTGAACTCCTCTGAGGACAGGACCTCCATATCCACATTGGACACAAATGGAGAAACGCTCATGGAAACGCTTTCATTGCTCTTGAGCAACATGCTAGAGCAAGATATGAAATCCAGGTATTCCCTCCTTCCTTCTACAGCACATCCTTTTTTTTCTGACCTTAGGAATGGTTTTAATGGCTGTATTAATTCTCCTAGGAAATGCAAGGGAACAAGCTCTGTGGTGCCAAGTTCTGGTGAGGTCGAGGAGGCAGAAAGCTGAGCTGAGTTCATTTGTATTTTTGGCAGTGCCCTTCCCTTGTGAGCATCCTGGTAGCTTTAATGTTGCATTGCTTTGTGAACTTGCAGGTAATGAAACCTTATTTTCATTATTATTAAAAATAAAGAAGCAGAGCTGTACTAAATACACCCTCAGTGAAGAGTCACAGTAACCAAGTCTCTAAGCAATAAGCACTGAGTGAAAYAGAACAATATGATGTCCTAAACTGCAATAATTTGATTAGAAATTTAAGGGCTTGTTAAAGTATTTGGCTCATTTCGCGGAGTAATGTCTACAAAAGACAGTAGTTTGTAATGTGGAACGAAACAAAGCGAAAAAAAAATGTGGAGATATTTGATGTAAAGAGCTTGGAAAGTTTCAGAGCAGAACCAGGGAATGTGCAAAGAAATTAGCTAAATTTACCAGTGAGCCCTTCCTAGGGGGATCTGCAAGATCGTTTGCACCTTGCCCAGTTGCAGTTTGTGTTGCAGTTTTCTGTGCAGGCTTGCACAATGTGAAGGCTGCAACGCTTAATTAAYGTTAGCGCGACGTTTGCAAACTGCCATGGGAAAAGCTCTGGCTCTTGAGGTCGCACTGTGCTATCAATGTGCGGCAGATCATTTGCCATGCAGATGCATTTCAGACCAGCAAAGGCCACACAGCATTGCTCTGGCTTGCCCTGTGGAAAATAAAAATAGTGCATTGTCTATGGGCCGCAGGAAAAGAGGGCTATGGATTATTTAAAGTGTTCTTTGGAAGCATCCGGAAATACATTTAAAAGCATTGTAAGTGGGGTAGTAAATGTCATGTTAGATTTTATGCAGAAGACATGCAATCTGCAATCAGAGCCAGTTGCTTTCTTAAACTTAAAGTGACTACACTGCCTTCTGAAACACCCAACCTGCCTCCGTGGGCTCCATCCAGCTCAGGTTGTAGAGAAGAAAGATCTCATTTATTTAGTCCTTTCCCTTCCCTGGTTAAAGGAGAGGAAAAACAAAAGCAACAGAAGTACCTTTTGCTCACCAACAAATCCCATGCAGAAGTTAGTTTTGTGGCAGATCTTTTTGAAGAAGACACCCAGAGGAGCGGCGTGAAGGTTAGATGGTTCCTCTGATAGTGCTCTGCAGAGACACGGAGCCCTCAGTTCATTCCAGCCTTATGGTACCCCCAAGAAACCACCAAACTTGTGCCCAAGCCCCACTTCCCTCACCAGAGGCAGCTGCTGATCTGTCCCATTTACCCTACCAGTGATAGGGCAAGTGCTCCTGCATCCAGTGATGTTCAGACCATGTGAGCAATTGGTCCGGGCCCCGCATAGGAGATGAGCAGGAGGTTCAGTCCCTGCATTATTACACCTCCTCCAGCACGTGTTATTAAAAGACATCTTCCAGGAAGACACTTACTCTTGCTCTAAAGCCTGAACGGTGTCCTGCTTCTCCACGTCATTTGTTCCACATCTCTTTCCCTTAGTTTAAGACCCAGCTAATTTGGTGACCATCAGCCTAGCAGGAGGYTCTCATTCGGGCTGACTTGGGCAGCAGAGCTGGCCAAGGGAACAGAGCTTCCAGATCAAGCACAGTAGGAAAAATAGCCTCTGCATTTAGCTCATGCCGTGCTGTCATGGCTGTGTTGCTCACACGACTTGAGACAGTTGGTTTTTAAGGGCAGAACAGGCATATTGAGATGAGTTGTTATGGACAAGGAGCAAGCCAAGTGCATGCGGAGTTGCTCATTTGCCACCGAACTGTGAACCACAGCCGTAGGCTGGATGCAATTTGGGATCACGTCCTCRTCCAAGACCTCTCCTCCCTGGCCCGTGTGCCTGCACGTTGCTTTTCCTGTGTTCCTTCCTCTCCTGCTTCGCTTCTGTTGTTAGATTGTTTTGTTGAGGGTTTTTTTTAATCCACCAGAAGCAACGATCAAAAGGAAAATATTATGATATGATGAATATGATTTTATATTGTACTTACCTCTGGGCATCCACTCTCTTATTTCAGTGTGATTGTTATAGTTCTTTTTACTCCTTTCATAAAGCAAAAACATTTAATGTAAAAATGAAAGGAGCCCTGATGATTTGGGTGAATTGCAGTGCTCAAGGCTTTCCTCCATATGTGCTTAAAGATATGTATGTGCTTTAATGCAACAGCCTGCAGAGGAAACACCTTATCTAAATCCTATCAAAGGCTGTAGAAATTTCACTACAGAGCAGAAGACRGTGGAGCAGCTTTCGGTGAGGAAAGGAATGGACATAGTTATCCTTGTGGCTTGAGGGTCTCAGCCCTGATCCCTCTCATGCCCATGAGGTTCTTCGCTGATGTCCCCAACCGGAGATCTGTCCCTTGCATGAAGCCCTGGGAGCTGGTGAGGACATGAACCCCTGTGGGCTCCTGCTTCCCTTGCCCTTCTGCCCATGTGCTCTGTGCAGAGCTGGGAACCATGAGWTGTCTGGAAGGTTCAAATTAGTTTGCAGAGGACGGGATTTTAAAAATAGTTCCTTATTGCTACAAACCATCCAGCAACAGTGGTGGAGCAGCACTGTGAGGGAGTTTGAGTTCATCACTGCAGTCCTTGCATCCTCTGGCATAAATTCAAATAGACGGGATTAATCCTGGTGGAAAAGCCTGGGTTGAACACTGAGATTTCAATAGAACCGTGGCATTAAGTCAGTCAGGGACAGGCTGAGCTCATTCATTCTTACACTCTAACAAGAGGCTCCATCAGGCATCTTCCAGGTTTTACTACATTTTCTGAAAAAAAAAAAATAGGTTTTAATGATGTGATTTCTGCTGTATTTTATCTCTTTTGGATACTGTCTGGGGATAAATAAAGAGTTTGTGTTGTCTAAGGGATCATTTGCAGCTGTTTCACAAAACAGAGGACAACCACACAGGGGAGCGTCAATGGAGTCTCGAACCAGCTGAAACTTCCCATTGGGATTTTTCCTCAGCTCTGAGTATGCAGTTGTGAGGTCCCTGTTGCAGGTCCTCCTGCCTC
Organism: Eudromia elegans; assembly: GCA_003342815.1. NCBI lineage: Eukaryota > Metazoa > Chordata > Aves > Tinamiformes > Tinamidae > Eudromia > Eudromia elegans. Next base: position 26,031 of record PTEX01000489.1, read on the forward strand.
ACTTCACATTGTTTCTCTACCTACAAAGATTAGAAAGTCCTTTCTGCTCCTCTCATCCTTCTGAAGGAGACGATGGTGAAGCCGAGCAAGAATAAAAGCAGCCGCTCCATGAAAGCTCAAGGCAGGAGTTGGTCTCTGTGTGGGACTATAAAAAGTCAAGTGGAGAGTGACTGCTGCAGCATTCCTGGAGTCATGATGTCTAAAAAAGCCATGCAGTTCCCTAGCTCAATCCCTGAGATTTTCTTACATTATTTAACACGATCACCAAGTGATTCTAGCTGAAGCATGTGCAGCTTCCCTTGACCATATCAATAACCACCCCATCCRTACGGCACGCGCTCCACGTGGAAAACGCCCATGCGAGCCCATTGCTCGCTGCAGCCCATGGCTCGTGGATCTCCCCGAGCTGCAGCCAGCGAGAGCATCACTCGCCCATGCGGTACCCGAGAGCAGGGGCAGCAGGAACCTTCCCAACGCCAACGCTGCCGGTCTTGTCCATGAGATGATGCAGGAACCAGCGGAGCGCAGACCCTGATCCCTAGTGTGATGCTAAGCTCACAAGCTCGTCTGCACCCTGGCACAGCATCTTTCCAAAGCGCTGCCAGGGCACATAGGTTGAATCACATTACAGCCGAGAGCAGGGAGGCTGAGGAGGTGGATGGGGACGTGGAGGGGAATGATGCTGGGCATGGGGATGCAGGTGAGGACAGGAATGGGGATGCGGATGGGGTTGTGCATGGGCACATGGATGCAGACGTGGTCCCTTCTCTCCCTTCATCATGTTGGTAAATAGGCACTGCAGAGCAGCTCTGTCCCATGCTATGGGCAATCAGTAGCACAGCTGGTAGGGCCATCCTGGGGTTAAACTGGGAGCTCTTAGCCCAGTTCATGCAGAGCTGCGCCCAACCAAAGCAGTGCCCCAAGCATCAGGGGATAGAGTGTCCAGAAAAATCACTGACGAATGTTTTTTTCACCCTGGAGTGGAGCAGGGAGTTGCCTGATGCTAAAGATCATCTTCTGCTAGGCATTTACATCTAGGACATAGAGGCAAAGGGGCTGCCTGCAGAGCCCAAGGAGGAATCTACTTTTTTCAGAACTTCTAAGAGAGTGTCACAGACAATAACGAGCCTAATACAAAGCCAATTATGGACTATTTTTAGCAAGCTTTTGACAGCATCCCCTCTCCTAACCTCAGGATATTTATTCAATACATTCTAAATCAGCTCGCTTACCCTGAGGTTCACTCACATGTCTCCAGAGCAAGAAGTTATCAGCCTTGCATCAGCAATGCCACTCACCAGGCCAGTGCTCGTCRGGGCAGCGTTGACTGGCATGGGGTGCAGACAGGTCACAGCATATCAATACTAGCACYGCCTCTGGTGACAATTAAGCACCAAGTGTGCGCCGGGCAGGATGATACAAGTTAAGGAAATATTCAGGTCACCTCGAAGTAAATTCACATGTCACCTGGTTGGCAAACAGCTTGTCCTGTGCTTAAAAGGGACAACTAAAGGGAGGAAAGGAAGGGATGTGTTGAACACCTGAGAAGCAAAGGGTCTTTTCATTACGCGGCTCCGGAGGGGAATTGTAGATGCCCCGCTTGGACCGGGACTTTCTAACACCACCTCTGAGAAGTTTTCAGGCTGATGCATCCAAACTAACTCATCCAAACTAACTAAATTCCCCATTTTTAAAAAGGTTTGAAGCCCAGGGCCAAATTCAGAGCTGGTGCTCCATGTGGCATAAAGCTAAGTCTCCCTTTCCTTTTTGTATCCTCGTTTAGGTGCTATTTTTGTCTGGGAGCTATTTTAACACACACCTTCTCCTCCGTGCATAAATTACACTTATTTAGTTCACTTTATGCATCAGCAAGACAGGGTGTGAGAGGTGCCCAGGGAAGCTCAGTGAAACTGAGAGGCTCTAAATTAGACACTTCAGACAGCACCGCTGAATTTGCCCTGTGGCATCCCAGGTTGCTGAAAGCACCGTGATGGGAACGGCCGAGATATGATACAGAGGTGGTTATCATCAGACCACTTATGTTATCAGACCCGTGATGTTCTGGGCAGACTCATCAAGTCAGAAGGATTTTGTCCCCAGGCTTGGTRGTGTCACCTGGAAAACCCTCTACAGTTGCTTTTTCCGTTGTTTCAGCTTGTCTCATTCCAGGAAGAAGTTTCGATTTTAAAGGTAGAGGAAACATCATTTTGTTATTATAGTTAAGCTCATGCTATGCAGAACAGATACTGGGGAGAAGCTTTGAGTGAGACCTTGTTTCTTACTGGCTCTTGCTGGACCAGAGATGAGAGGTGCTAAGGTGGGTTGGAGCCACCCAAGCTCATCAGGGCCTTTGGTGAGTTAATTAACCTTTCTATCCCCTGCCTGTGAAAAAAAGAGCAACGAATGACATGTGATACTCACTGGCTTGTGGATTTGTAGACCGCATTTCCCACTTGAATGCCCACGTTATAAGCTCCATCTCTCCAGCCCAGTTAATAACCTCTCCTTTGGTGTGCCAACAAGGAGGTCTGGAAACCTTCAGATTCACGTGTCAGAGAGCAGCCCCAGACACTATGAGTTCACAGTGCTCTTATATCCTTAGATCTTCCACAAACTCATTGAGGTTCAGTGAACTGCAGTATTTGCCWTCACCCAAAATGGCGTGGGAAGGTTCCTGCCCTCTCCTGCACGCCACAGGGCTCCTACCCATGCTAGAGTTACCTACCCTGTGGGYTGATGGATGTGGAAGAAGATCCAGATGATTTAACGTACATCTCAGGATATATTCACAAAAGAGAGGTGCATTAAGCTTAGATTAAAACRGCACCAAAGGCGAAAACAACAAGACATTTAATGCTCGTGTTTGTGTTCAAAAAGCCCTTAAAATCCATYTGCTTCATGCTCACTTTTTCTTTACCGTAAGTAGATAAAACATAATCTACTAAAGCCAAATTAATTAATTTTCACCCTCAGTGCAGATTACCTTAAGGTGTGGGTGAAGGCCAGTTTGAAAGGTCTAGCTCAGTCTTTCCAAGGCTAAGCCCCTCCTATTAATACTGATTAAAGCTCCTAGGATTTGACTCCGGGATCAGGATTTGCAGCATACCTGGTGTCGAGGCCTATTTAATTCAGGATGTCAATTCCCAGGCATGCCGATAGCCTTTGGATTGGGCCACATTCCTGCCAAAAGTGCCGTCTCCTGCTTTTCTGACTGTATCCAAGTTTTAATGTTTAATATTTAAGCATGAAAGTTCCTTTTGAGTCGTTTAAAGGGGAATTATTAACAACCCCGTGTAGAACTGACAGGTTAACAGTGCAACAATTAAAAAGAAAGGTTAAATACATTTTCTTTTCAGACCAACTGCTGTTGCTCAAGACTAATAAATCCACCAGAGGTGTTTTTTGCAGAGTGTGAGGGGCTGTGTGGCAGCTTTTGTAGGCTTCAATTTTGGTTTTTTTTTCTTTTAAGAAATTACCATGCTCTCTTTCCAGGCAGCTACAGGTTTCAGTCTATATTTAGCYAAAGAGGGTTCTTCCAAAGGATGTTGTCAACCAGTGCAAAGAGGGGAAAATAAGGAATATCAAACCCATAAAACTTAGCAACTTTGGAAGCAACTCATACTTTGCTTCACTTTCTTTGTTTTTTCTTTTTATTTTTTTTTCTCCAGTTTATCAGTCTATATTCTTGTGAGGTCCCTGCAAATAACAGTGAGGGAAAATAGCAGAATTTCTGAACAAAGGCCTCTACGGGATTAATTTGAGGGCTTAACCCTTTTCTCCTTTGGAAAATGGCATAACCTCAGGCCATCAAGCAATGCCTTTCTGGACAGGCAGCTGGACACTGACAGGGACATTCACATTCCTAAATGGCACCCATCATAAGGTGACCTGAGTCACTCTTGGGGTGGTATCCCAAAATCTCGATCATCAGGAAGACTTTTGGTRTATAACTATATGCATGTCTTCATATAAATTTTAAATTCATTGTGTTTCTCGCATGCTCTTTGATTGCATGGTAGGATGTTTTGTTGCCSGATTTCATGGAGGTCAGAGGAAAAATAGGTTAAAAGAGGAGTAAGCTAYGTTCATGAGGGGTAAATCCATCCATGACCATTGAACACAAAGACCCAGATACAACCCTGGGCTCTGTGCAAGCCGCCAGMCTGGTATTTGCTGAAGGGTGGGTAGATAGACCAAGGGAAGGAGGCTGTGGAGGGGACCTCCTTCCTTCCAAGCATCCTCTTCTGGCCTCTCTCAGACAAGAGAGACCTTGGGTCTGCCTCAGCATCAACTTCCCAATATTTACATCATAATTCCCTCTTCTTTTGCAACAGGAATCCCTTCTTGCTTTTCACGGGGCATTGACTAGGCCCCCAGTTCGCAATCATGAATGTCATATGGCCTACAGATATTGAGAAACATTTACTCACCCGATGCTTTTAGCAAGTTAAAGAAACATTAGCCGGTACTTTAAATGAGTTACCGACAGCAGCAGCGGATGTTGCAGATTATTATAAGCATATCAGTGGGTGGTATTATAAGATGGCCATGAGCCACAGTTATAAGCAACCTGGCTTTGTTTTAGTGGACTCTGCAGCAACTCATATAAATTGATTAGGCACTTATTAAAATGGCTATTAATTGTGCATTATCTCTTTGTGCAAAGTTTATGAAGCTGCCTTGCTTACAACCGGCTTAAAAGTGGGAAATTCCTGCAGCAAAATCTTGGGGAGTATTGGTCCTTTTGGGGGCTGCACCTTCTTGCATGGTGCTGGCTGCTTTGGGCCGTGACAGACGGTGCCCTATGGCCAGGACACAAAGTGACCACGTTAAAGCTCCACAGTGGTGGAGCAGCAAGAGCTTCCTAAGAGCTTCCTGCCTTTGGCAGCAGAGCKCGGCTAGTGGCTTCAGAGCTGCCCATGCATCAGAAGCCAGGAACAGAGGGTCCCCTTTTTATTATTCCTATATATTCTTTTTTTTCTAAAGGTCAGTTTGACAGCCCTATAATGGACCTGGGGAGCCTCCGTGCTCTGCCTCTCTCCTATCTGTCAGCCGCACGCTCCGGTGCCATCCTYTCCACGCAGTGTATCTTAATGCACGCATCTGTGCCGTGCTCCCTCCCTCGCCCGCATCCCCCGTGAATATATAACCACCAAATGTGATAGGAAGAAATTACCGTTGTAATAAAACCGGTTCATTACATCCTTCTAGTCAGAGGCGTTTAATGAGCACCAGGGCTGCCTAATGCTGTTACGTTCCCTTTGAGCCAGATGCAAATGTAATATGTTTCCGCGTATCATTTAATTTACTCCTTGGAGCCRTGCAAGGAAGTAGGCAGGTCCTTCGTGCAGTGGGCACCAGTGAATTAGCTGAGAAGCAAGGAAATGCCCCAGGCTGCTATCTAGACTGCTACCAAGATGTTCCAGCTCCATTCAGGTCATCACCTCCATGGGGAGGATTTTGGCTATCCTGAAAATAAGTCTTTATCTTTGGGGAGATGGGAGGGAATGTTATAGGTGGCCCTAAATCACCAGTGGGAATTGGACATCTTGGACATCACAATGGCTCACCTGGAGCGTGCAGGATGGATAATTCATTGATTAAGGCTGGAAGAAGAGACCTTTCCCAGGCTGAGTTTTGGAGTTGTTAAGTAGGACACAGTAGACGCAGCAGACTGCAATTTGTGGCTTAAAAATATAAAAAAGGAAATAAAACCTCTCCCAAAAGCAGACTTTAAGGATGGAAACCTCTCCATTGAATTCAGATCAGGATGGATTAAACAGTTTTGGTAGATGAAAATTCTGGGCAAGTTCCAAAAATTACATTTGTTTTGTATTTGCAAAATGAGATTTTTTTTTTTTTTTTTTTTTCACTTTGCATCTCTCAGTGGCATTTTTCATTTGGAGTTTGACCTTCTGGAAGAAAGCAAAGAGAGCAGCATTTCAGAAAGGATTAAATAATCCCAACTGGAACAAAACAATCCACGTGGAGGGGTAAATAAACTGCCTGTTGCATCCAGGGTGAAAATAGGAGATTTTTCTCCTAAGAGAAATCCACCATTGACTGGTTGTTGGAGCCAGCGCTTGACCTTCTGTTGCCGCTCTCATTCTTCACTGTTGTTTGTTCTGGGACAACTGGTCCTGTCTCTRTAGGCACCAACAACTGCTGTATCTTCTACAGAACCCCATGGCCAACGCTTCCAGTGTCACCACGGGAAGTCACGGGTGTTCAGCCCTTCTCCACACGGCAYGAGCTTCAAGCCCCGGCTCACGTTGTCTTGGTTTAAAGACACTCGCAGCCATCTGCCCTGATTCCCCTTGGCAGATTGCAGCAAAGCAGCGCTTTCTTCATGAGGATATTAGTCCTCAACATTTCCTGTTGTTTCAACACGGCTTGTTGAAGGCACATAGACCCTGGAGATACAGTCCTTTTGTCCTGGAAAGCTTTAATGATGTTGGAGTCATTGTATTGGCATCGATTTCRTTCCAGCTGCTGTAAGCTGGCAAGTGGATGAGAAGGGACGTGTCTATGGGATCTTGGGCAGTTTCATCTGGGTCCATAGTGCTGTGCTAGTGTGGACTTGCAGAGTCTTGTGGACCATTAATTAAAGRTGCTCTGTAAAGCTGTAAATGTATTGCTGAGCACCTTGCAGAGCCAGGGGGGCTGAAGCTACAAAAGGAAACCTGCTCCGCAGTGGGACTTGGGTTTTTTTTTGGAAATGCTCCTGTTTCTGACCTGGAACCTGCAGCATCTCCCTTCTGGCAGGATGCAGGAAGCAACAGCTCATGCTGTAATCAGGGCTGGCCGTGAGGATGGTGAGGCTGGAAGGGACTGCATGAGGCTCTATGGTCACTTGCCCATCACATACCTGGCTGGGAGTATGAACCATGGCATGAAACCACATTTCTGCCATCCAATATGTGGTTGGTCCCTGTGAGCCACACGTGCCAAGCCTTGGCTGCTGTTGGTCTTCTCTGAAGGCTTGTCCACGTGGAACCTCTCTGGAAATTTTCCCTCTAAAAAGTAAAATCCTGAATCTCAAGTGGCTTTGCAGTATTAAACTCCAATGTGAATCATGCAGAGTGGAATTAAGGCTACTTAAAATTTAAGGATGCTTGAAGAACATGTCAGGCATTGGGGTGATCTCTGATGTAGACAAACCTTAGCCAGAAGAAAGCAACTGCCATTCACAAGGAAAAGTGGGAGTTCTCAGGATAAACATGATGTGGTCCGCCTTGAAAAGCAGTATAGGGAGACGAAAGGCCCACTGTTCTGCAGATCATGCCCTTTTGCTTGCTAGCAGCTTTGGGGAGGTCTCTCTCAAAAGCTCCCTGGGAATTTAGCACCCTAAATCCATTCCTCAGGCTGGGTAAAACCGGCACAGCTCTGCTGCAAGCTCTGGGAAAAAGCAACACGGGGGATTTGCAGATTTTTGCCACAAGAACTCCTTTTTTTTCTGTTCCTAATCTGTGTCACTCTAAATACAGAGGAGAACCAAATCTGACAGCTATTTCGGTCCACCCCAGCTGAAGGCTCCACACAGAAATCTCCATGTGAAACGCACAGGGCTTTTAAGCCCTGTTTATGCCCCAGAGTGAAACCAGCGTAACTCCTTGAGCGCAGAAAACAGCTTTGCTGGCATAAATGCACTTATGTGTGGAAGAGGAACAAGCTGCGTTGGTAGAAGACTGCTTTATACTTCCCACTAAACCCACACTTGCCTTTGTGCTGATCCGACTAATAAGCAGTTAATATGCAACCCCATCAGCACAAGAAATAACAAAGCCTGGTTTCCTTCAGATCTGAATTTCATGCTTGATTGCGAGCCCCGATCTAATCTCTCCCTGCCGTTCGGATGGGTGTTTGTAAGTTCTCTCCCCCGGTGTGGAGTCTTTGATGGCTGATAAGGTAGAAGTCTGCACTATGGCCTGCTGTTCAGACAAGAAATGCTGGCTGGGAGCATTAATAGACTCCTTTTCCTCTGCCTGGACGTATTTTTCACAGTATGCATAAGAACTTAATTGTATCTGAGACTCCTTTCCTCCCCCATCAAATCTGCTTGAAACCACCAATGGGTTCAAAAATTATTAAGCTCAGAATAAACATGCAGAAATTCACATACATTCATTACATGATCATATGAGCTTAGTTTCCTTAGGCAAGACGGCTAAATATATCCCACATGCCCAGGAGAGGTTCTTACACCAGTATGAAACCTCTGAACGTTGAGCTGGTGCCGTCCATGCTCTGCTGACAGATGCAGAGCGCCCTGCTCCCCAGGTGCCACGCACCCCTCCTGCAGCAAACAAATGCCTTCCAGACAGAAGGGGGAAGGCTTTGAATTATTAACTTCCATTTGCATAAGTGCCAGCCCCGTGCCAGCAATGGGAAGGGATGTGTTCCATCCCTGGGGTGACCCGGGGAGATGTCCTCCCAGATCATCGCCTCACCTCCAGAACAAAACGCTTCTGTCAAGCTGATTTCTGCAAGAAAAGTGACCTAAYGATGACAGGCAGCTCCAGATCATGGCACGAAAACTGTGTTCCAAAGAGCTGGCACTTCTTCCTGGCCCACAGGAAGCCTTTCCACAAGACCAGCACAAAGCAAACTGGATACAGCATGGTGGCCAAGAGTAGACACTGCCCATGCGACACTGCTTCCTCCTCTCATCTTCCTCCCAGGGCACTCCTAGATGAACAGGGCAGGGGGATCCCTGTTCAAGTGTCCACAAGTTGTACCAAATCCATTCAAAATTAAACTGGCCTTTGTTTTCAAGGAGAGAAGTGTTGCGTAGTAGTTGAGGGCCATGGCAGAGGACTATGCAGGCAAGGTCTGCTTGGATGATTTCATCTGGCAACTTGTTACATCCATTCCACAAAAAACAAGTTGGAGGTCAGTGGTAGGATTGAGGTCCACAGCTGCATCCCAAGGGAMCTGCGTGTTTCTCCTGGCTGAATAAGTTCCTTCCTGCCCTGGAGCTTTGTCTGTTCCAGCTGGAGAGTCTGCTGGAGACAGTGAGTCCTTCCGACCAAATCAAATTGACCCTCTCTCAGGTCCTAAAATGATAAATTCTACATCAAGGGTTAAATGAAGCTTTTATTTTGCAGCTACATAATGTATGCAATTAGCCTGACTGCTCAGTGTTATTTCCTCTTACGTAGTCCAACCTCTCATTTTTGTCCAAATAACCGGCCTATATAAGAAACTTCTTTTCCAATTGCCTACTAAAAGAGTATTTCCTTTTAGGAGAGCATATTCACAATTCAAATAAAGTAATTTTTTTAAAAAAACTACATACAAAGCACAGCTACTGAAAAGATTAAAACTGGACAGGTCGATTATAACCTGTCACGGTTATGAGCTAACAAAATTCCTCTGGCAGGGCATGAAGGGCCCAGAACTTCCCTGAAATGAGTTTTAGGGCCTTCCATCTGAACTCTAAACTTTTATCAGCTGCTGATGAGATGCTGTTGAGCTCCCATCAGCTGAGGACAGACTCATTTCCATTCACTAGTGTGGCCCCGGCCAGGAGAATTGAACTGCTACTGAGCAAACTGGGAGGCGAAGGTCGGTGTGACAGATGCAGTGGGTCAATGTCTGGCAGGATATTTTGGATACGATGCATTAAAGTTAGTGATGCTGCTCTGAGTCCAGCTTTGTGCACCCTTTGCATTRCACTGAGTTATACGAGTTCACTGCTTTCTGGGAAGCTGTCCCTTGGTTCTCAGCAAAGGTATGAAAATCCAGGAGGAGTAGGATGAGTCAGAGAGTAGGATGAGCTTTTTAAATCATCAACAGGAACTATTCAAGGAAAAGAAAGCGCAAATTCCTGTCCTTCTCCAGGGAGTTTCCACAAACCATGTCATGTCTGAAGTCTTTCCTCCAACAACGAAGGCTGGAAGAGGTCCTGTGCCTTCATCGTTTGCTCAGCAAGGAAGTCAAAAGTTGGGTCCATCTCAAAGAACCATAAGAGCAACAAATTCCAAKATGTCCTCTTTAGTTAGTGAGGTCTTTGCATCCCTACCTGAATTTAATCCCAGCCAGCCTATTGCTACTACATCTCACAGAGGTGATCCCAACAAGACATTAAACAACAAAGCATTGACAGACAAACAAGTTTCCTTCTGAAAACTTTCAGTGACTTTGCGGAGTCAGTTCCCCAATTTATGTTCACAGGCAAACCCACTGCGGATGCAGGACAGCTCCTTTAGCTTTACTTTCTCCTTTAAATGTTTGAGGGCAATAATTTATGTGCAAAATGCAAGAACTAATTAGTGTGCCTCTTGCTTTCTGCAAGGGAGCAAATACCATAGCGAATGACATTCCAGTCAAAATGGGGTCAGCTCAGATTAAACTCTCTTCCCATTTATCTTTGGTCTTTAGCATTAAATTTACCATACATATTAGAAACAAATTTTAATTTTCCACAGCAGTGGGCAATATCTTTTCCTTAAAGCCTAGAAGAACATTCATTATCATTTTCCCCCTCCAATTCAGTGCAATTGTCTCTTCATTTGCACATAAATGTGAAGYTTGCCTGGGAAAGCTTGCTTGAATGACATCAAAGATCCCACACCAATACACAACACACATATAACCCCAGTGAAGGATAGCCCAGTGGCTGAGGTGCTCACGTCTGCAAAGAACCATCARTGTTGAACAATCTCTTCTGTCCCGAACTGATCAAAGGTCACTTTGGGTGAGTTGCATAGACCTAACTCTCAAGCAATATCTCTACATCCATGCCAATGAACATAAAGGCATTAATCTTACCCACCTTTAGATAATCCAAAGGTAGATATCAGCACCACGTTTATGGTCAGTGGAGACACATGAACATGTGAAGCATGTGATTCATCTAGATTATCCTGGGTAACAGCTACAGGCTGAGATGGTCCATGTCTGGGAAGCTCTGTTTTCTCTCCCAGTACAAAGATACCCTAGAGAGCGAGCTCCTATGGAGGCAGCTATACTGCAGGCTTCTGAAGWTAGGTGAGATTATTTTCATATCCATCCCGCTACAGACAATTACATCGGAATGAGTAAATATTACCCTCAATATCACTGCACCTCTAGTGATAATCTGGGCCTTGCTGTAGCGCTCCCCATCTGTAGAGGGAAGATAATAGCACTTACCTCTCCCCAGGCTCCCTACAAGGATGAAAACACCACRCGGAGTTAGATGCTCCGATACTGTGGTAATCGAGTGCTATCTCAGCACACCAGAGAGATAAGAGCCTACAAAGTACATATGGCATTTCAGCTACAAATCCCTGGCCCGTGGGCAGGGACAAACTGTAAAATTAAAGCTGCCCTCTAGGCTCATGGAACTCCATTTTTGAGTGAATTTGCAGGCTTTTTTTTTTTTTTTTTCCCCTGCTGTAATATCACTCCAGGTAGCAGCATCCCAATGCAATCACAGGACTGCAACTTTGACACCRAAGATGATTCTCCCAGAGGACTAAGACAGCTGTAGGCGTTCCAGCCAACACTGATATTCAGTAAGGTGTTAACCTTCTCCAAGCAACCAACAGTATTTCCTGACTCCAGCAGTTGCCAAAGCAAACAGGAAAATGTCAGGTCATTTCTTACCTGGAATTACTAGAGCACTGGAGAAAATCTCAGCTGCTTGCACCAGATATAGAAATGTCCAGGCAAAACTAAAGGGTCCTTTTTAATAATCTTTGGCTTATAAGCCTGTATCCACTCTTTCCCAGTAGATAGCAATAAACTGGACAAGCAGGAATAATATGGTGTCAGCATCTCTTATTCTGAATTTACTCCCAGCCCTCCTGTACAAGAGTAAATATCGAAAAGGACTCTCAGCTCTGGGTCTCAAATGTCTTGATTCTTCCTTTGAAGAAATGAGACTTGAACACAGGAAAAAAAATATTAGAGGGCTAGATGGTGCTGTAGATCAGGAAAGACAGAAACCTGGGAGGAGCACGTAGATCAGATAAGCACACACATGAAGAGTTGATGGATAGAGAAGGTGTGCAATTTTCTCTTCTTCGTTCACTCTTTTAAATATTGATCTGGAAACTTTCCTGCATCTGTATCAGTGAGTTCTGATTTATGTGCCCATCTCTGAGTGTCTCTGTCCTTTTCCCAGGGGAAAATCAAAGGCCGTGTACCTACAAATAACCATTTTCCACTCGCTCAGCTAGCTGGCAAAAGCAAGCACCTCTGTATGCCGCCTGTGCACACATGTCCATGGGATGGGCCATGTGCAGAGCGTTAGAGCTTTCTCCTGGGGTGGCACAACAGCCAGAGAGGGTGGAGGACAAGCGAAGAGGAGTCTTAGAGGAGTGTCCTTTGATCTTTCTCTGGCTTGTGGTTCCATCCAAGGAATGTTGTTTAACTTCCTTTATGTGCCATTTCTGCAGGCTTATTTGAACTGGAGGAATGTTTTTTTTTTTCTTATGACTTCAAAGTCAGGTTTAATGACTGTAAAAAGTAGCACAGCTGTGGCACTCCAGGTACAAGACGTCCTGTCGCAAGGGTTGCCATGGAATAATAAAAGCATACATGGTAGAGACATGTTGCAAGTCACCTGCACTGTAAATAAATGTGCCTGCTGCTCTCCGAATTGACTTCCCTTCATTGTACTCGGAATGATTCTCTGAATTGAAATGCTTTCATATCTGAAGGGAGGGGATGGGGCCGGGGGAAAATGTTCCCTGAAGATAAAAAGTGTAATAGTCTATTTTATTTTCCACTTTCCACATCAATAATGAAAAGTTATCCTCCAGGGACAGCTAGCAACATGCTCAATTCTGACTCTTACACATCAGCAGCACAAAGTATCCCTCGGTGTCGAGGCTGGGATGTAAAGCACTGAGATGCGCCGGGCAGATCAGAGCTGGGGCAAAGAGGGGAAGATGGGGCCAAGCAGACCCGCTCGTAGCCTACAGCTATGAGAGCTCCCCGTTGACAAACGTGTTGCCACCAAGGTCATGCCTTGAAGCCACATCTACAAACGTAAATGGAGGCAGAGTGGCTCCGCTAGGACACATGAAAAAAAAGAAAAAAGAGGGGGAAAAAAAAAGAAAAGAAGAGAAAAGAAAATGACATAAAAATCCAGATGGAAGCTGTCAAACAAGGGAGCACTTCTTTGTAAGTCAAAAATAAATAATAAAGAATAGAGGCTTCCTGCAGCATGCTGTTACTAGACCGGGAGCTCAAAAACCTCAAGGAAATGGGTTCTATTCACTTGATTTCTCCCTCTGACTAGTCCCTTCATCCCTTTGTTCTATCCTTTTGAACCAGCTTGACCCCCAGCTCTCAGTGTCCTGTGACAGCTTCTAAACAGTTCAGCTTTGATTCACCTTCTAGTTTGGCAGTATTATTTTTCAAGGACCCGGATGAAGACAAGATGGGCATGTCCAAGGTTGTGCCTTCATTCTAGGARCAGACCAACGTCCCCCTCTGAAGATGAAGCTCCAGTAGGCCATTAAGTTCACCCCATCTTCAGGTGACTCCTCAAGCTCTCTTTCCATGCTTATTTCCCTTGGTTAAGTAAAAAGGAGCTSCTCCAAAGGACATGATCCCGGAAGGGGTGGCGTTCACCTAATCACAGCGTGAGCGTCCAGATCTGGCAAGGACAACAGGCTTTACACAGGATGGCTTTACGCAGGATGACTCTTTCTGCAGGAGTCCAAGGGTGGATTCACCACCCTCATCACTCTTCAGAGTGCCCTTTGGTCTCATTTGCGTCTCTCACTCCATTTTTTCCATCCTGACGGGTCACAGAGGCATGGTGATGGGCCGTTAGCAGCCTCCTGCTATTTGCTAAACGCTCCACAGTAAATTTGCCAGTGAAAACAGGCAATCTTTATGGGCAGCTTAATCTTTGACTGCTTAAATTAAGATCTTTTACGAGGGCTTTCTTTTCAAGGGAAAAGAGATCAGCTTGTCCTAAAAACAAGGTCTTTTTTAAGAGCTTCATCTGTATTACCCACTTTTGACAAGTTTGACAYGATGGCAGTCCTGTTTGAATATATACTTAGAGTATTTGGAGGAAATTCTGGGCAGGATTTGGAGGGAATATCTCTCTCAGTTTTCCATAGTCAAACAATGATTCTGACCCATCTCTTCTGCTTTCTGCAAGCAAATAAGATTTCARTTTTTCTTTTTGCATCCCTATCCCTTGTTTTTCTCTGCAATTAAGAGTTCTTTCTTTTTTTTTTTTTCCTTTTTTTTTATTGCTGCATCTAAAGGATCAGTGTAAATTACATAACTCTAAGGCAGAAGAGATGGTTGTGCAAATTCCCTTGGAATCACTGACTAGCCTACTAATTGTCACACCTGTCCCATTTACTTGGGACTTGTTAACCATGAAAGCAACTGCATCTAATTTTACTAGGGAGTGAGGGAAACTTGCTACCTCTGTGCTCAAAAAGGAGGTAACAAAAAATAATCATAGTTATCTGAAGTACTGTGGTGAATAACAGTAACGGACACCCTGCAGACAGCCCATTGGGAAACACCAGCCAGATGGAAAATGCAAGCAACAAGCTCTCTACATATTCCAGATTTTGTTCTTCCATTTTGTTCTGTTTAATAAGAGAAAAAAAAGATTCTCTGTGCATGGAATGGAAGAGAGAAACAAGACGGTCACCATRTGCTTCCCAATGTGCACTACTGACATCAGTGCAAGAAGGAACTCCTCTGATGTCTTAGCAGCCTTGGCAATAAATGCCACCCATCACAAGTAAGACTGAAGTAGTTAACAGTGGGACACCACCCTCTTTCATTCTCATGGAGTTCACAGCTCCCTTCTAAATGATGAGAATCTGAATCCATTACTTGGTCTGGGCTGAACTTCATGGTAGCTCAGATCATCCTAGCACAGAGCTGAAGGGCCTGCCTGGGGCAAAGCTTACCYGCAGGAGCACCGAATCCTTGAGACGGAAATTGTCATCGATCTCAGARCATCAATATTATTTACTCCACCCCAGCTAGGGGCAGTAGGTCTTCCTTTATAGCAGTGTCGACAATACATGTCAGCAAACTTGACACAAATCCCTAGAACTCCATGAACTTTTAAAAACTAATCCAAGACCACATTTATCCAGAGAGTCTGGCCTAGTGTGAGGATGCTGCAAGGAAGGGGAAGGTAACTCTGGAGCTGGAGAGAATAAGGAGAGAAAGAAATMATGCAAGAAGCCCAAAAGCTCTAACTCTTCCATCTCAGCCATGTTGTGGAGCTGTTGCTGAGCTGCATCGCACAGCAGGACTCACCCAGCGTTGCTGGACTCCAGGAAAACCAGTCAGCAGTGCMAATTGTCCAGCCCTGAGCACCGAGCAGAGCAACGGAGCACGAGGAGCCCTCCGTGGAGCAGAAATGAAGAGGCTGCAATGTGTCACCTCGAGGAAGGGACTGCAGGAGAATAGAGAGAGCACGAGCGTAGCGCTGCTTACACTAGCATCGAGGTCCCCTCCCTACCATATGTGTCGAGAACTGGRCATCGACCACTTCAGCCTAACGGAGCAGCATCAGCTTACCTCAGAGGCACTTAATTGAAAGAGAATTTATACCCCTTGGATTGTGCCCATTGCACTTTTTGACAGTGTTTTATGCAAGAGATATCATGGTGCATTTGCATCTTTGTTAGACTAGATTGGAGCTATCAGCAGCTGAGTAAACCCTGCCACTCTGAGGAACACCCTGCATGTATTTGCAGGACAGAAAGAAAAAGAATGGGCAAAAGGACAGAGCTGATAGAGATGGGTATGACTTCAGAGATAGAGACATGTGCCAAAGCCATTCTTCAGAAAGACTGGATGATTTGGACCCATCCTTACGCAGTGTAAATCCTCGTGATGGGCTGCATTCAGATGGGATGTGTTATCCTGCATCAGGCTGTGTTATCCTGCTGTCCAGGCTGGACTGACTAGAGTTCTTCCTGCACTGGATAAAGAGATATCTAAAACTTTGATTTTCTTCAGTCTGCTGACAAAACCCTTGCTGCAGGTAGCTCTTGAATTATTCTCCTCTTTAACACCAACATGACATGAGGCACCGTTTCTACCCCAAGGAAAGGCGTAAAACCAGAAAAACCAGAAAAAATGTGGATCCCATTTTCTCAGCATAGCATTGAGACGGGGAGAGAAAACGTGCCTGGTGGCCCAGCAAAAAGCTGGTAGGAAGACGCAGTTTCCACACTAACCCGCGGGGGGTTTATTTGCCTCTGTTGAAATCCAGTGTGTAATTAACTGATCTCTGATAGCATTTGCCTTGTCAGGATAGAATTCAGATCTTATCTTGTTTGACAGCAGCGTTTATGGTGTTAATACTGGGAAAGAAATGGAGAAGCTGTAATTGCGGGAACCCTATTTAATTTGAGAATTCTGTTATCTTGTCACAGGGGCTGAGATTTTACTAATAGATTCTGACTTTGGGAAAATTATATGCTCAAGTAGATGGGACTTTAACAGACAAGATCCCATTGATACTTGCATGAAAATACAGTAAGCTGCACTGGATGTTTACAAAGGTGTTTTCGCTTAGGGCAACTCCTAAAGGTAAAATATGGCCACAGGATCCTGCTGCGTCATCCCGGAGTGGTCCAGGGTTTGAATGGAGGGTCACCAAAGCAGATGGGCAGTGCTCCAGGGACTTTTGATGGGCTGTAAGGAGCTGTTGCTCCCGTGAATGAATCAGTGCAGGTCTTAGGGATAAAGAATGGAGAGTAGTGACATTTAATGAAGAGCACAAAGGATGTCATAGAAAGGTCCCAAGGTCCCAGCTATGATTTTGTCATCTTGGCCAAGGTCTCACTGTATTTCTGGTCATCTAATATTCATTTCTGCCCTCCAGTTCTCAAAAGTTGGTTGCAGTTTCCATGCAGTCTTATAAAATCCTCACCTCTTTAGTGTACAAAGGATTTTTTTTTTCCATCCAAAATGAGCATAAAATTACTAAAATACACCCTACCATAGAAAAATTAGGAGGAAAAAGAAGCAAAGTTGGCTGCCATCCATGTCTCACAGGTGGATGGCATAGCCCGTTTCCTCAAACAGGATGGCACAGATAGGCAGGGCAGGGCCACTATGGTCACTCTTCCTAGGATGGTGAGATGTCCCTCAGCTTCAAGATCTGAGGCTGTCAGGGGAGGCACTTGCAAGCACCGTGAATATGTGGATCCCATCTACCACCTGACACCAACTCCAAGGTTTCTGCCTTTGTGCATCCATATCCCCACGGCACATCAGCAGATGCAGCTACCTCGAGGGACGTGGTCACTGCTGAAGACTGAGCGTCTCCTCCTCATTTGACCAGAGCAGGTACAAGGAATCCCTTATGTGGTTCTAACTTGGACTTAAATGATAAACTAACCAGAAAGGTGCCAAATATCTGTCTAGAGGAACAAATGTCCACAGTGTATCTACAATGCCATTTATAATCATATTAATGGGAGATTAATTATTTCCATTTATGGCAAAATCAAAACCACTGGACTACAGAAACCTACTGTGTCTTCATCAACACTGTTGACTGACCTGCAACTACTCTTTCAAGATCCCCTACCCACTTCTGTCCTGCCTGTTTCCAGAGCAAATCCTGTAGAAATAAATTATTTGTGCATGTTGGGTAGATATATGTATGTGCAAGGCTTTGAAAGATCCTGCTTGCACTTGAAAAATATTTCCCTGGAAATAGAACTAGTGATAAAACTGCCTTTTCTTGCTATCAGCCAGCAACATGAGGCAGATGTCAGCTCCAGAGCACTGAAAAACTCAGGTCCCACAGCATAATCCAGCCATGCTGGATTTACCCAACATTTCTATCTTCTTTACTGTTTTTCCAACTCTTCTTTGTAAGATAAGAACAATATTAAAAAAAAAAAAAGGCCAAATGACCTTGTTAGCAGATATCAGAGGAGTTTTATCGTTATTATTATTTATTTATTTTAAATGCCAATTAATTCTTATCAGAGATGCCAGCTGTCAGCAAGATAAATGAGACGCAGCATTAACACCGGATTCCCCAGGGAACCCTGCGAAGCTGGACTAGGCTGTGCTGGTGCGGCACACACTCGGCTTGACCCGGTTCCCTCAAAAACAGCCCCTCTGTTGGTCCCAGGAGCTCTCCAAACCAAGGCTACGTAGGGGCCGTATCGCACGATGGTCTTTCAAAGTGAGGGAGAGAAACGTGACGCCTGCTCACTGTCTAGAGTGGACATCACTTCTCCTTCCAAACAGGGTGACTGGACCAGTCTGAGATCAGGGAATGTAAATTCATACAGCTACAAAGCTGGAATTGGCCCAGTASTGGGACTGACAGCACAAGATCTTCCAAAACAGGGGAGTCTGTATATGGTCTCTGACTCCTCCTGTGTTATGTCTAAGGGAAATGGGGGCTAAGTAGGTCACACCATAGGTGCATACTCCTCACGTGTCATCTGCCCACTCCACATTCAACCATGTCCCTCTTGCTCATGCAAGCCCAGAGGTGAAGCGAATGCCCAGGACTTACCTCTCCACTAAGGTGCTGCCCTGGGCTTCATGGAGGTGGCACATATCGCTTTGCCTTCTGCGTTGAAGCCGTCAGTAGCTGCTGATTTCACCTCCCTGTTGCTTATTGCAGTGGAGAGGGTGATACATGAATGTAGATGGCAGACAGAGATTTCATTATGTAGAGCAAGTCCCATGCGTTGTGTTGCTCCCACAAGTAATAACTTTCTCCTCCTGCCACCATTTTTATTGGAGATGACAGGGAATGCATCTCTGTGAGTTACAAGAGGACGAGTTGGGACAGATGACAGATTGGGCTAATGCAGAACCTCTAGGAAGTAGGGAGCTGTCAGGATAGGATCCGCGGTGGTTACAGAGCATGTTCAGATTTTTTACCTCTCTGAGTCGCTGTAGAAATGGCATCTAGTGAGATACAGCTCYAGAGTCTCTCGTTAATAAGCAGTTTGGACTGCCTTTCCTTTATAGCGTAGCCCCATTCCTTCAGAAAGAAGGAAAGCCTGAAGCTCAAATCTTGGGAGACAGTAGGGTCCAGCAAAGGGCCATTGAGAGCAACCATGCTAAGTCTCTCACTGAATAGAGTTGGTTAGAAGATGCTGTCCACCACTGAAGAGTGCTCAGAAGACACTGGTGGAATATGTCAAGAGAATACTGGCCAGTGAGACTAGACTGTCCTTTCATGAAAACTGCAGGAATCTCAAGRACTTTGTGCCACTGGAGCAAATTTAAGATGTCCAGGTTCACATAGCTGCTCCTGAACATGTGCTTGTGGGCAAATGTAACCAGAGAATGGAGGAGCTCCAGGCTTGATCAACAGAACACCAGGAATGTTTGCACTGTGAGAGACCTAATCCTGCCTGGGGATCCCAAGACTTCCAGCCTCATTGCTGTTCCATCAGGAAGTTGGCAGCCCTGGAGAAAACAGTCCATAAAGGGCTCCCAGGTTTTGTTGCCCTTCCAGAACTTCGGCATAAAGTATCATCTCACAATCAGATTAAAAATCCCATCTGATGCATGGGGTTGTTGTGCTGAGATGGATCTCAAATTAWTCTTCAGAGATTATGTGTCTCATAGCCTAATGTCAATAGGCACCTACTGCGCTTACCCAGTTCTCAAAATCCCCAAATCCATAATTCAGCATATTTAAGCCTGACTTTAAAACCCACCAAATCCAATTGAGTCATAAAATCTAGGTTGAGGTTGAAAAGTTTGCTTATTGCCATGCTGAATCAGCTCTATTTCTTATGCTGCTGCTTCCCAACTCTCTAATTAGAAGAGAAACGTTCATTTATTTCACCTAGTTGTTGTGAAGCTTAACATCTTCCTGTTTGTTTGCAAAGTGCTTTCAGATGCTTGCATGGAAGGTGTTTTAAAAGTTCACCTCATTCTGAGTAATTTTTCCTGCAGAAAGAGCTGTACAGATCGTGGTTAGAAAAGAGATTTCCCTGGGTAAAACATCAGCATTGTCRTAACTTGGAGCCCCTCTGCGTGCTCAGCTCTTGCACTACACTGAAATGACACGGATATTGCTTTCTTGAGACAGTTTGGGGTATAGATTTTCATATTGCCACCCAAAGTCATAGGACAACATCCCATCTTCTTCACAGCCCGCCCCCTTTCACAGCACTACTTTTTGGCAAGGCAACCTCCCATCTCCAAACTACCTTGGATGGGCCAGTCCTCACCATTCCCATGTGTGCTGATGGATGGTGCTGTCTCTTGATTAGGGTTGCAGTGATGTTGGGTTTGAAAGAGACAGGTTGCCCAAGGGAGTAAGGCAGCTGAATGCTCAGTTCCTTTCTCCCTATGTTTCTCTCTTTTGTGTCTTTCCATTTTTTCGAGGCGAACTGGTAATGATGCTCCCCATTGAGGAAACACTTTGGTTGGTCTAAAAGAAAGACAAAGACAGAAAGAAAGATAGAAAAACAGGAAGGGGGAAGGAAGGGGAAAGGGAAAGAGAAGGGGAAGTGAAAGGGGAAGAGAAAGAGAAAGAGAAAGAGAAAGAGAAAGAGAAAGAGAAAGAGAAAGAGAAAGAGAAAGAGAAAGAGAAAGAGAAAGAGAAAGAGAAAGAG